>CM057244.1:30836756-30901853 GCA_029931835.1 Etheostoma nigrum | reverse complement strand
GCGCACAACCTCAACGTCATCGTTCCCAGACACGCCCTCTTCACTGATTCGCCAAAAACTGTGGTCGAGAAAACCCCAAGACTATACGGCTGAGATAACATCTGTGTTTAGGGAATGCATCGGTCTCTACTAGCACACAATTAAACATGGAAGTGGGGTTTTTGTCATAAGGTTATAATTCATGTTAAAAATCCACTATGGAAACAACATAAGTGTCATATCCAGAATAATGTTCTGAGTCAGGAATACATGTTTATCACAGGAAATAAGGTAAAGCTGTTGATTTCAGGTAGAAAAAAATGTAGGCCTAACTTGGACCATTTTTCTTCTTGTAAAGATTTGAAATGGGTCAATTTGACCCGAATACCACACACACACAAAGACGTTTTAGGAGGAAATGATTAATAACTCAACTCCTGTTTTCACCGAATTGCCGTTCTCTTTCACGATGAATTGTCACCGCTGCAAATTTCCCTGACAACACTGACTGGTGCAGTGTTAGTATTCGCTGTTAGAGTCCTCTGAGTGCACAAATACGAGCGCTGTCACCTCCGCTGCTGTCGGGGAGGTTCACCGGCGGTGAACACGCAGCTGCACATTACTCCCTCACTGCTGGGAAGTGTGCCGTTACGGAGAAAAACACAGCAAACTGAGAGTGAAATGAACACTAACAAATGTAGTAGTGAAAAAAAAAAACACATCAAAACTAATATTTCAGCCTGCATTAGGTATCTACTGTACGTATTGCTGTACTAACGTGTTGCCTTCTTTAAAGGACTATTTCCACTGATTTTAAACATTAGAGTGCGTCTCCAGCAGAGACTCTAGGACAAGACGTTTAGGGGATCTGAGCCCCTAATGAGAATGTGACACAGATACAGTGCTTTGCAAAAGTGTTAACCCCTTTTATGTAATTTTTACTGAGCTATACGCATTTTTACATCATTGTGGACCATCATGATGGATGCAACACTGAATTGTGTAGCTAGAAAAACACTTTCAAATCTGAGAAAACTTATTTTAATGCTGAGCCACAGGGCCATTACTGCAAAGGTGAGTTTTACAAATGAAATCGGTTATGTAGCTATGGAAAAGCAGACATTTCTAAAATGCAGCATCAATTACTTTTGAAAATGAAAGATTTACTATTTGTATTATTTTCTGCAAATGGCTCAGGAATCTTTTTCTGAATATAATGATCTAGGCGTCTAAATTCTGGGTTTAGTTTCATGATGCTGTGATATTCCTAGGGAAGAAGTCCTTAGCACGCGCATGCACACACACACACACACACACACACACACACACAGAGACAGACACGCACACACACCTCATTTCCTGAATCTGTTATTTTATTAAATGTAATTTAGTGTAAATAAAGCTTAGTGTATTGACTTTCTGCATTAGAGAGTTTCCTTCTCTATTTAACACATTCTGTTGTTCCCATGCTGCTCTGCACTTAAACTTTTTCCATTTCTCTCTTTCTATACAGTATATCTCGTATCTCCATGACATTCTTATTTTCTTCTGTTTGTATAATGCTAGTGCTGTGCATGACTCTTCCCATCTCAAATCTCTCTGTCTCTCTCTCCCCTCTCTGCTAGTTTGAAGTACAGTGTTTGGTACTGCATGATTGTATTTTGTGTGTATTCATGCAGAATAACAGGAGTTTAGGATGGATGGAGGGCAGAGGAGAGGCCAGCAGCTGCACTCATCCTCACAAAATGCCAGCTTTTTGTTGTTGTTGTTGAGGTCAAACCGGGATCCACTCGCAGCTTTCCTCTCTATCTGGGACTGATAGCTGAGAGAGGACCACCCTCTTCCTAATCTCAGGGTCCAACGCACGCTGCCATCAGACAGGAAATGGGCCTGCCGCCGAGCACCAGTCACAAATAGAGAGTTGAGGCAGTTCATGTTCTCCGAGAGGGCGAACAATTTCCTGCTCTCAGCTGAAGATGTGCGGTCTGAGCCTCTCAGCAAAAATACATTTCGAAGCTGTTGAAACACTGAAAAGTCGAGAAGACATCTGAGGTCGTCCAGAGCTGCTGCCTGAATCCTTTGGTCTAAAATAGCAGCTCAGTTTCCAGCAGCTTCACTACGGTACAGTACATGATATATCTACTCTGCTGTATCCTGTCAGACAAGTACAGTACATGCTCTGATTGGACAGTTATTGTTCTCGTGTTCCCACTGAACTGATTTTTGACAACGTTGCATTTCAGCGCTTTTATTTTAGACCCTATTATAACCAAACTAGTCTTGCATTGCTTAACCTTCCTCCACAGCACTGCAGAGGAGGGTCTGGCTAGTCCACACAGGAATGGGAGGAAATCCTACTCTGGCTGATTGGCATTTTTTAAACCCTCATGTTGCCCTCATGTTGTCCTCATGTTGCCCTCATGTTGTCCTCATGTTGTCCTCATGTTGTCCTCATGTTGTCCTCATGTTGTCCTCATGTTGCCCTCATGTTGCCCTCATGTTGTCCTCATGTTGTCCTATATCAATGTTCTTCATAATTCCCCAAAATAACATGATTGATTCCACCCAACGCTCTTTGCCAAGTACAAATCTCTACTTTCATTAATTTTGGGGCGTCTTATTCAATTTTATAGCATTGTAAAACAAATGGAAGTGTTTTTGAAATAGTATTGAGTAAAAGTTGACATATTCCAGTCTGTGATTATCATCAACATCCATTCCTTTAATTTTAGTCTCAATAATTCCTAATTTCTGCTTTTCTAACTCAAACATTAGGTATAATTTCCTATAAATGAGGTTTATTGACCATAAATTCCAAAAATTACTGTAAACTAACTTTGGGATTTTTCACTTTGTAAACGTGCACAAAAAATATTTATAACATAATAAAGGAAAGGGGAAAAGCAAAACAAAGACATGACTTAATAAAAGATAAATAAATCTACCTGTTATAGTGGTCATCAGGATGTCTGCTGTACTCCGTCTCATATTCAGATCTGAGGACACAAAGAGAGAAATGAAGGTTCAAAACAGACACAATAAAGACCTGTGTGACCTGAGTTTACATACACTCATTTAATATATGTAGTGAGGACTTTAGAGAAATTTAATAAAAGGTATTAAGTGAATTCATTGGAGAAGTGTGGATGCTTAAAGCATAACTATCGGCAAAATACAACCTAGGGTGTTTTTGTGAATGGACCCGAGTCAAACTTTCATTTAAAAGCATATTTAGGAATGCAGCACCAGTTTTAAGATTGACTGTGTTTTCGTTTTTCGGTCGAATGGACAAATGGTCGAATGGGAGAGCTAGAGGCGCTACTACGATAGCATCAAAATCACTATTCTTAAAACTCTAAGAAGGCTCATGATCTCTACACATGGACTCGGCATCACCAGGGTCTCTACACATGGACTCGGCATCACCAGGGTCTCTACACATGGACTCAACATCACCAGGGTCTCTACACATGGACTCAACATCACCAGGGTCTCTACACATGGACTCATCATCACCAGGGTCTCTACACATGGACTCATCATCACCAGGGTCTCTACACATGGACTCGGCATCACCAGGGTCTCTACACATGGACTCTGCACCACCAGGGTCTCTGCACATGGACTCGGCATCACCAGGGTCTCTACACATGGACTCATCATTACCAGGGTCTCTACACATGGACTCATCATCACCAGGGTCTCTACACATGGACTCGGCACCACCAGGGGGTCTACACATGGACTCATCATTACCAGGTTCTCTACACATGGACTCGGCATCACCAGGGTCTCTACACATGGACTCGGCATCACCAGGGTCTCTACACATGGACTCGGCATCACCAGGGTCTCTAAGCTCTAAAGTGTCGATCTCCGAATGCGGATGAACGGACTCCATAGGAGGAAATGTCATTCTTACATATATCAGGCTCCTTTTTTAACTACAAGGTCAATATTGTGTTTCACGAACGACAAAACAACTAATTATCCGTTCATTTATATGGAACTAAGCTTTAGGAGCTTTCCATCTTTACTCTCCTCCCTGTTACGTTGCATTCAGGGATTGACTATTTTTGACTGGCTACAATGAGTTGTTCAAAACCTCTCTTTTTAGTAAACTCTGTGAACACAAACAATATTATCAATGCTGAGTTCATGTGTGGAGCCCCTGGTGAGACTTGGAGCAAAGTCTCATGTTGTGTCGAGCCTTCTTAGTGTTTTAAAAATAGTGATTTAGATGCTATCATAGTAGCGCCCCTATAGCTCTCCCATTCAAAAAGCCATTTGACCGAAAAACAATAATACGGTAAATCTTTAAAGTGTTTCCGTCCTAATTATGCTTTTAAAAGATAGTTTAACTCGGGTCCATTCACAAAAAGACCCTGGGTTGCGCTTTAACACACAGAAGATCTTCATGATGAGTAGAGAATATCAGGGGATTGCTTGAATAAATAATCGTTATTATAATGCAACATTTCATCAAATCCAATCCTCGCTCACACTGCAGTGGTCTGGAGTCTCTGGAGCTGAACACAGCAGATGGCATTCAGACCTACTTATCACAGAGCCCAAGGGCCTCCGGGCAAGGCAGCACACCGGGGCACAGAATATGAAACTGGCAACTCTGCTGACACAGAAACCGTTTGACTGACAGATGGCTGCTACACTTCACACTCTCAGAGCTCCCATCAGATAATGCTACGCTGTAAGAAACAAATCCGTAAAATAACAGGCAGCTCGTTAACCGTAATTAAAAGCAAAAGTTGAAGAAAAACATTGCAACTGAAGTAAAAACACAGAACATTTTCCATCCATCCAGCCATCCATCTTCATCCGCTTATCCGGTATCGGGTCGCGGGGGCAGCAGCTCCAGTAGGGGACCCCAAACCTCCCTTTCCCGAGCCACATCAACCAGCTCCAACTGGGGGATCCCGAGGCGTTCCCAGGCCAGGTTGGAGATATAATCTCTCCACCTAGTCCTGGATCTTCCCCGAGGCCTCCTCCCAGCTTGACGTACCTCCACTTAGTCCTGGGTCTTCCCCGAGGCCTCCTCCCAGCTTGACGTACCTCCACTTAGTCCTGGGTCTTCCCCGAGGCCTCCTCCCAGCTAGACGTCCCTCCACCTAGTCCTGGGTCTTCCCCGAGGCCTCCTCCCAGCTAGACGTCCCTCCACCTAGTCCTGGGTCTTCCCTGAGGCCTCCTCCCAGCTGGACGTCCCTCCACCTAGTCCTGGGTCTTCCCCGAGGCCTCCTCCCAGCTGGACGTCCCTCCACCTAGTCCTGGGTCTTCCCCGAGGCCTCCTCCCAGCTGGACGTCCCTCCACCTAGTCCTGGGTCTTCCCCGAGGCCTCCTCCCAGCTGGACGTCCCTCCACCTAGTCCTGGGTCTTCCCCGAGGCCTCCTCCCAGCTGGACGTCCCTCCACCTAGTCCTGGGTCTTCCCCGAGGCCTCCTCCCAGCTGGACGTCCCTCCACCTAGTCCTGGGTCTTCCCCGAGGCCTCCTCCCAGCTGGACGTCCCTCCACCAATCCTGGGTCTTCCCCGAGGCCTCCTCCCAGCTGGACGTGCCTGGACCACCTCCCTAGGGACCCCCCCAGGAGGCATCCTTACCAGATCCCGAACCACCTCAACTGGCTCCTTTCGACGTGAAGGAGCAGCGGCTCTACTCCGAGCTCCTCTCGGAGGACTGAGCTTCTCACCCTATCTCTAAGGGAGACGCCAGACCCCCTCCTGAGGAAACCCATTTCGGCCGCCTGTACCCTGGATCTGGTTCTTTGGGTCCTGACCCAGCCTTCATGACCATAGGTGAGGGTAGGAACGAACACTGCCCGGTAGATCGAGAGCTTTGCCTTCTGGCTCAGCTCTCTTTTCGTCACAACGGTGCGATAAACAGAATGTAATACCGCACCAGCTGCTCCGATTCTCCGACCAATCTCACGCTCCATGGTCCCCTCACTCGCGAACAAGACCCCAAGGTACTTAAACTCCTTCACAGAACATTTTCTGTTATTTCAAATGTTATTTCACCTTCTCTCAAATAAAGCTGCCGCATTAAAGTCATTTTGACGCTTGTTTCAACGCTTCTTATTTCCTTTTTGGTGCTTTTTTTTTTTACACATTTTCAACGCTTTTTGTTCCACTTTTGAAGCTTTTTTGAGGCTTTTTGACGCTCCCTTATCCAGGAACCTACTGGGGAAATGCAGACGGAGAAATAACCTCCATGGCCGCCAAAAAAGTCGCCGGAGCAGAGATAAAGTTCCCATAATGCAATCTGAAATATAAATGAACACAAACACAACTGGGAATCACTTTCTATGGACAAGTTCTCTAAGAAAACATACAGTCATACAACTGTTAATTAACCGACATTTCTTAGAGTGTACGCTGTTAGCATGTGGGATCTGCTGAAGACAGAGAGCTAATGAAGTATACCCAAGTACTAATACCACACTGTGACAATACTCCGCTACAAGTTAAAGTCCTGCATTCAAAACTTTACTTAAAGGGCAACTTTGTGGTTTTCCAACCAGGTCCCTATTTCCTCATATTTTCTGGGTTTAAGTGACTGATGGGAAGAACAATCTTCAGCGAAACAAGCTTGCAATGTAATGATAATAGGCAATTGGTCACCTTCAGTAAGTATATATGAGATAGTGTCACTATCCCGTTAGAACAACGTATCTCTAAAACATTTGAAAACTTCTTTTCAGCTTTTGTAAACAGTCGTAACATCGCTCCTGCAGCTGCCATCATGCATCTTCATCAGCAGTGATGTGGAGTTAATCAACGTTTTAGCGGCGGCATCAATCCAGGGGAGAGGTGGGGGTGGGAGGGTTGACTCGGAGCCTCGGCTCAGCCGAGTGTCTCTTATTGAGCCGTGTAGGAACAAACCTTTAAACATGGCTATTGATCTGCAGGACGGCCCCCTGCTCCTCGGAGCCGGGATCACGCTAAATGACTCTTTCACGGCTCACACTGCTGGTTTATCTGTGTAATTAGGTTTGATATTACAGCAGTGGCTCAGAGGCCGCGCCCCGCTGTCATTACAGCCACATAACAGCAGACACAAGCGGCTACCGCAGTCCTCATCCCTGGAAAAAACGTCCTTCAGGCCGGTTTGGGTTTTACGTCCAGGCTCAGTTTAGGGCCATAACACACACACACACACACACACACACACACACACACACACACACACACACACACTTTTAAAATCTTCTTTCATTCTGTTTATCACTGCTGACGGCTGCTGGGGCACTTTTCCAAATGGATTGCTTTCAAATAGAGCCGACCAATAAAGGATTTTTAAGGCCAATACCGATATGCCAATATATCGGCTTTATATATATATATATATATATATATATATATACACACACAGTATATATATATATATATGCCTGTGGGTCAGATAGAAACATATTTTCCATTGCTCTTTATGACTGACACATATTATAGAATTGACAATAAAGTTGACTGAAAGGGAAACTACTGTTTCTTGCTGCTGACAGGCTCAGATTAATATTATTTTATTAATTAAAGTATTAAAGTGTCGGACAACATTATGGAAAGGATTTCTAAGGAGGTCGACCTTTCTGTTAAAGAGTAAGATATTTTTTTAAAACATAAAAACATCCGTGGAATCGTGTTCGCTCAACCAACCAGACTCCATGTAAATAAACAGTGATTTTAGCATCGTAAAACACACTTCATCAAAGTCGACAGAAACAAAATAAACACATGAAAATCTGGTTTGGGTTAGTCCTTTCCACTTTTCCAACCATCACACCTCTAGTTTTGGTTGAAATAAACACATAGTTTACCAATTTACATGTGAGAATATCTTGGCTTTCTACACGCTGAAAGTGTAGCTTTTTTAAATGGAGTCTGGTGGGTTTAGCCCCAGTGACTTCAGAGCTGTTTCTGGTTAAATAGAAAGGTCTCAAAGAGGTTTTAAAGGTCTATCTCTGAAGGGATCCTTTCCATAATGTTGTCAGACACTTAGAATATTAATCTTAGACTGTCAGCGGCAAAACGAACACTTTACTAGGGCTGTAACCTCCTAGTCGACTGGTCGATTTATTGGTCGATACGTTCTGGCTCGACCAAAATTCTGATTGGTCGATTTTTTGCTGTGTTTCACAGGTAACAGGCTGTCTTCAGAACACCCCCCTTGTTTTCACCTTTTTTGGATTAGCCCGACCCACCGGAGACAGATTGAAGAAAGAACTAGAAAGCCTTCGTCTGATGGTTAGCTGAATATTTATGTAACTGTGAGTGTTTAGTTTCCAGTCAGTCCTCCTCTACCATGTCCAAGACATCGGCAGTGTGGCAGCATTTTACAAAAATAGATAACGGAAAAAAAGTCAAATGCAAAGTTTGCAAGCAACAGTTTGCATATCGCAGCTGGACTACAAACATGGCGTATCACCTAAAAACGGTAAGCTAACCTGTCTGCGTTAGGTTGCCCTGTCTGTTTGGAGTAGGCTGTATGAACATATCAGAGTCGCCATATTTCATAGTCTAATAATCGTTTTATAACTACCGGTGCACCCACCCGCAACCACGGTAGCGTTCCCCAGACCCCCCCAGACCCCCCCAGACACACCCAGACCCCCCAGACCCCCCCAGACCCCCCCAGACCCCCCAGACCCCCCCCCAGACCCCGCTGGATGTTAAGCCTCTATCATCCAAACGCTAAAATAATATCAGGGAAGGAATTGTGGACTTTATGTCTCAGGATATGAGGCTGATGCAGCGCTGTCAGAGCCGACAGACGAGTCAACTCACTGCAAAATAATTAGGTCCAAAACTATGTAATATACTGCAAATAGCCTACAAGGACAAGTACTGCAGGACAGTACAGGTAATTAATCTAGCATTTTTTTTCCAGACCCCCCTCCCCCCGCCCCCCCCAGTCGATTTTTAGTCGAAATTTTCACGACTTTAGTCGACCAAGATTTTCTTTGGTTGATTACAGCCCTACACTTTAGTGAAGGTAAATACAAACTGGACAACTGCCCTATTAACTTCCATTGTAGCTTGTTTCACCCCTGCTGACTGCAGTGCTCTTGCTTAATACTGGACCAATGTCAAAGATTATTGTTCCCATCAGTCACTCAGACACAAAAACATAGGAAAATAGGGTTGAAAAAAAACAGTAGTAACCCTTTAACTTGACATTGTACTCAGTATTACTCTCCATTGCTGCTGCTGTATAAAATCCAGAAAACATTAGCAGTGAAGTCAGTGTTGTACTAATAATTATGGCGAATAAGCCCCTCCGGGTGCCAATAAGGCTTTTAATTTGCTCTGCGCTGCGCTGCTGCAGAAGCTGATGGAGTTATTAGGGAACTCAGTGGCTGTTCTCCTGATGGGAGTAATTACACGGCAGCAGAGAACGTCGATAAACACGGCGGACAAACACATTTAGAGAGAGCGCCGGTGGAGAGGGAGAAATCAATGATCCGTTCAAAGACTCTCTCTTTATTCTGCAGCGAGCAAGCAATATAAGTGTCTTTTTTTAAAGCAGAGGAGGCGACTCAGCAGCAAGAATCCGGTGAAAGAAGAAGCATAACAAGAGATGTGTTCGAAATCGTTCCCTATCCCGGAAATAAAGCACTATGTAGTGTGTTTGCCATTTTGTAGTGGTGTTTGATTTCTCAGCAGTTAATTTCAGTCACTGTATAGTCCACTTTAACTTTAGTTTTTTGATTTATCTCGAACAATCAACATACTACGAAGATAAAACACAATCAAATCAATCCGATTCCATCAAACACTGTCAAAAAAAGAGGTACAACACTGGTCCATTTTTGTTCCCTAAGGTACAAACTTAGCAAATGTTCCCTTAAAAGTACAAAAATGTATCTGGAAGGTACATTTCTGCACCTTCCATTGTACAGTGTGTACTTTCTGAGGTGTAAGGTACATATTTGTACCTTTAAGGTACATTATTGATCCTTTAAGGTATAATATCGTCCATTAGAAGGTACAAACAGGCAGGGCTGTAGTCAGGACCTCCTTAGTCGAGTCCAAGACAAGTCCAAGACCAGGACTAGTGGAGTCCGAGTCAAGACAAAGTCCAAAGAGGTTTGAGTCTGAGTAAAGACCGAGTCCAGGACAGAAAAAAAGGTCTTATGCATGACAGTATCAGGACAATCATTTTGGGTTTCCCTTTCCCTCCAATATTATTATCAACATAATAAAGACACCTGGACTCGGTCCAGACCAGAAGCCATATCTGGAAGGACCAGTGGCCGAGACCGAGACAAGTCTGAGTCCAAATACTAGCGAGTCCGAGACAAGTCCAAGACCATAGAAAAATGGTCTTGAGTCCGGACTCGAGTCCAAGACCGGACTTGAGTACTACAGCCCTGCAAACAGCTAAGGTCCAAATGTGATCCTCTTATTCAAGGTACAACAATGTCCCTTTGAGGGTACCACCCCAGGGACAAGCTCTTGTTCCTTAAAGGTCCTGGTTTGTACTTTTTTTTTGTACAGTGAAGAACAAAATAAGGATGAGACTGAAAAGGATCCGGCAGAAGCATAATGCTCATACAGTCCTGTCCCTACCATATCATCCCGTTATTACAGAGGAAAACTAATATACTGTATATGCATATACAGTACACCAAACTTGTCATACAATAATACACTATACACTCTGAGTATATTCCCATTAATATATTCAGGTCATCCTTCTGTAAAGGTCAAATATTGTTTTCTTGGATCTAGTTTTTAATTTCATCGTTCAGATCATTCCACAAGGTCACCCCACAAACTGAAATACACATGCTTTTAAGAGTAGTTCGTACTCCAAAATACCCACAATGCACAGTTAATTTGAGCGTACATACGATGTATCCTGCATTTTATATTATATTATATCATTTATATTTTCCTGTATACCACAATGCAACGCTGCCCTGTTTACAGTATAGTTCACTATTAAACCCTCATGTTGTCCTCATGTTGCCCTCGTGTTGCCCTCGTGTTGCCCTCGTGTTGCCCTCGTGTTGCCCCCATGTTGTCCCCATGTTGTCCCCATGTTGTCCTCGTGTTGTCCTCGTGTTGTCCTCGTGTTGTCCTCGTGTTGTCCTCGTGTTGTCCTCGTGTTGCCCTCGTGTTGTCCCTCGTGTTGCCCTCGTGTTGTCCCCGTGTTGTCCCCATGTTGTCCCCATGTTGCCCTCATGTTGTCCTCATGTTGTCCTCATGTTGTCCTCATGTTGCCCTCATGTTGCCCTCATGTTGCTCCCCATGTTGTTCCTCATGTTGTCCTCATGTTGCCCTCATGTTGTTCCTCATGTTGTCCTCATGTTGTTCCTCATGTTGTCCTCATGTTGCCCTCATGTTGTTCCTCATGTTCCCCAGTTCCCCCATGTTGTTCCTCATGTTGTCCTCATGTTGCCCTCATGTTGTCCATGTTGTCCATGTTGTCCTCATGTTGCCCCCATGTTGTTCCTCATGTTGCCCTCATGTTGCCCCCATGTTGTTCCTCATGTTGTCCTCATGTTGCCCTCATGTTGTCCATGTTGTCCATGTTGTCCTCATGTTGTCCTCATGTTGTCCATGTTGTCCCCATGTTGTCCTCATGTTGCCCTCATGTTGTCCATGTTGTCCTCATGTTGTCCTCATGTTGTCCATGTTGTCCCCATGTTGTCCTCATGTTGTCCTCATGCTGTCCTCATGTTGTCCTCATGTTGTCCTCATGCTGTCCTCATGTTGTCCTCATGTTGTCCTATATCAATGTTCTTCATAATTCCCCAAAATAACATGATTGATTCCACCCAACGCTCTTTGCCAAGTACAAATCTCTACTTTCATTAATTTTGGGGCGTCTTATTCAATTTTATAGCATTGTAAAACAAATGGAAGTGTTTTTGAAATAGTATTGAGTAAAAGTTGACATATTCCAGTCTGTGATTATCATCAACATCCATTCCTTTAATTTTAGTCTCAATAATTCCTAATTTCTGCTTTTCTAACTCAAACATTAGGTATAATTTCCTATAAATGAGGTTTATTAACCATAAATTCCAAAAATAACTGTAAAACTAAAGTTAATAAGTTAACTTTTTTATTTTTAACTGTTTATACTTGTGTTTTATCTGTTTTTTGTTGTTTTTTTTTAACTGATTTTGTGTAAAGCACTTTGAATTGCTCTGTTGCTGAAATGTGCTCTACATATAAAGCTGCCTTGCGTATATAATGTATTTCACATAATGTGCAAAATTTGTTATTCTAATCATTTGAACCTGTGTGTTTTTAGAAGAAACACAAAAAACGTAATTTTTGACCAGTTTGGCGACGGTCAGGACCTTAAGTGAGGAAACGGGTGCTAACACCGCTGAGGCGTGAGACAGGATGTGGAGGGGAGTGTCTTCGACACGTGTGTCAAACTTCTGGCCCGCCGGCCAAATCCGGCCCCTCGCAAATTTTAATCTGGCCCTAATATATCAATTTCAGTTCAAATTTGGTTCACAATTGGTGAGTTTGCAAGTCCAGGCCAGGGAAACATCATTTTACTTGATATGCTAGACTCTTAGAAGGCTAAGGAACGTTTTAGCTGACTTTAATAAGGCTTCATGCCGACCAAGCTGTAAGTAAGAAGACTATGTGAGTAATGCAATAATACATTCAAAGATATTTGACCTTTGCGAGTTAATAAAAGCATGTCAATAAACTGAAATACAAATAAAATGTCTCATATTCCATTGTGGCCCTTAGTGAAGTTGAGTTTGACACCCTGTTAGAGATTTTACTTTGCTATTAATGCTCAAAGTGTTTATACTGTAGGGTGACCAGACGTCCCC
Organism: Etheostoma nigrum; assembly: GCA_029931835.1. Taxonomy (NCBI): domain Eukaryota; kingdom Metazoa; phylum Chordata; class Actinopteri; order Perciformes; family Percidae; genus Etheostoma; species Etheostoma nigrum. Next base: position 30,889,058 of record CM057244.1, on the reverse strand, counting down.
GGTTTCCGGGGACAGTCCCCGGTTTTGGTGACCTGTCCCCGGCTGGATCTGTCCCCGGAAATGTCCCCGGTTTTCACTGTGACTGACAGACCCGAAACTGGAATGAAAGAAAGAAAACTCTGACCAAACGGAGCCGATCGAGCAGCGCTGCTCAGAGCTCAGAGATGTTTTAGAAAGCCGTATTTTACCATGCTAAAATCACTGATTATTTACATGGAGTCTGGTGGAGATATGCTGCTCTATACACGCTAAAATCACTGATTATTTACATGGAGTCTGGTGGAGATATGCTGCTCTATACACGCTAAAATCACTGATTATTTACATGGAGTCTGGTGGAGATATGCTGCTCTATACATGCTAAAATCACTGATTATTTACATGGAGTCTGGTGGAGATATGCTGCTCTATACATGCTAAAATCACTGATTATTTACATGGAGTCTGGTGGAGATATGCTGCTCTATACACGCTAAAATCACTGATTATTTACATGGAGTCTGGTGGAGATATGCTGCTCTATACACGCTAAAATCACTGATTATTTACATGGAGTCTGGTGGAGATATGCTGCTCTATACACGCTAAAATCACTGATTATTTACATGGAGTCTGGTGGAGATATGCTGCTCTATACACGCTAAAATCACTGATTATTTACATGGAGTCTGGTGGAGATATGCTGCTCTATATATGCTAAAATCACTGATTATTTACATGGAGTCTGGTGGAGATATGCTGCTCTATATATGCTAAAATCACTGATTATTTACATGGAGTCTGGTGGAGATATGCTGCTCTATACACGCTAAAGTCACTGATTATTTACATGGAGTCTGGTGGAGATATGCTGCTCTATATATGCTAAAGTCACTGATTATTTACATGGAGTCTGGTGGACTTTTATGTTTTAATCTTTAACAGAAAGGTCAGCCTCCTTAGAAATCCTTTCCATAATGTTATCAGACACTTAGAATATTAATCTGAGTCTGTCAGCAGCAAAACGAGCACTTTATGAACGTAAATACAAGCTGGACAATTCTCCCATTAACTTCCATTGTAGCTTGTTTCTCTGCTGCCGACTGCAGCGATCTCGTTTCATACTGCATCAATGTCAAAGGAAAATCTTTCCTCAATAGTTTATATTGTCTCCGATACTCAGCTCTAGGTCTAGTGTCCCCGTTTTAAGTTTTACAAAAATTAAAAACATGACGTGTTTTGGAGGTATTTGCGCTTCTGAGCTGAAAATGTCCCCGGATTTTGTCTGAGAAATCTGGTCCCCTTATTATACTGCTTTATGTTACAGACCTAATTGTGTTTTCATTTGTGAACTTTGCCTTTCCTTGTACATGTGTCAGCTCACACAGAAACTTTGGATGTAGCTGGCGTAACATCAGGCTTCCTTATTTACTTACTTCCTATTGTGTGACTGTCTATGCCCTCTTGATTGAATTGATTTAATTGATCACTTCTGTGTTGTATGTGTGTATGTTCTTTTGAACGCCAAATGTCATCCTATTGTCTTGTGTAGTGCGCGGTTATAGGTCGCACACGTTTCTGCATACATCGTGTAAAACTTACTCCACTCATACTATAAAAAGGCTGCACTGAAGGAGGACGTTAGAGTTGGTCTGGAGATGGTCAGGGGTGACACTCAGCAGCTCTCCTTGCAGCAAGTAAAACTTGTCGTGTCTCCTGTCTTCTGTTGATTACTGGAAAAGTCTTGGTTACGAACCTGTGGGTAACTGTCAAAGTACCCAACACACCCCAACGCTGCACAACAGGAAGAGACACGGCGAGGAAATGATGAGGAATTTGCATTTATATAGCTGCTACTTAAGCGCACCCCCCTCTCCAACACTAATGACAGCGTTCAGCATCAATCACCGCCTCACACACCACGGAGCAAAACATATGTGTGTGTGTGTGTGTGTGTGTGTGTTCATATATATTCATGTCTTCCTGGCGGCAGGTGATGCACACACACTCCAGCACCACATCCATTTGTTCTGATTTACTGCTCACCCTCACCGGCCTGCTGCAGAGTCATAAATCAGTGGCGGCGAGCGATAGCGTGGCGTGGTGAGACGGCGGTTAATGTGCCATACAGCCGTGTTCCCGCCGCCTCGGCTCGGACCGAGGGGCGGGGTCAGGATGGTTTGGCGGCTCGGCGGTGGCCTCGGGCTGCTGGGAGGTCCACAGAGGAACATCACTGCAATGAGCAGTTTCTGCCTTGTGGGGATTGTTCTTGTCAACATAGTCTATGTCCAGCTAGCTGTCTGGATTTACCCTGCAGAGATCTGAGGACCAGGTAACCATAGTCCTCAGATTGGACAGATAGTCTAGCTAGCTGTCTGGATTTACCCTGCAGAGACCTGAGGACCAGGTAACCATAGTCCTCAGATTGGACAGATAGTCTAACTAGCTGTCTGGATTTACCCTGCAGAGATATGAGGACCAGGTAACCATAGTCCTCAGATTGGACAGATAGTCTAGCTAGCTGTCTGGATTTACCCTGCAGAGACCTGAGGACCAGGTAACCATAGTCCTCAGATTGGACAGATAGTCTAACTAGCTGTCTGGATTTACCCTGCAGAGATATGAGGACCAGGTAACCATAGTCCTCAGATTGGACAGATAGCCTAGCTAGCTGTCTGGATTTACCCTGCAGAGATCTGGGGACCAGGTAACCATAGTCCTCAGATTGGACAGATAGTCTAGCTAGCTGTCTGGATTTACCCTGCAGAGATATGAGGACCAGGTAACCATAGTCCTCAGATTGGACAGATAGTCTAGCTAGCTGTCTGGATTTACCCTGCAGAGATCTGAGGACCAGGTAACCATAGTCCTCAGATTGGACAGATAGCCTAGCTAGCTGTCTGGATTTACCCTGCAGAGATCTGGGGACCAGGTAACCATAGTCCTCAGATTGGACAGATAGCCTAGCTAGCTGTCTGGATTTACCCTGCAGAGATCTGAGGACCAGGTAACCATAGTCCTCAGAAATCAGCCGCAGGTTAGAAACACAAAGACAGAGGAAGGTGACGGACATCTGGCACCTGGACAACGATATTTTTTTTGGGGAATGACATGCAGCAAAGGGCCGCAGGTCGGAGTCAAACCTGCTGCGTTGAGGAGTAAACCTCTATACTGTATATGGGCGCCCGCTCTACCAACTGAGCTATCCGGGCGCCCAATATAGACTATATCTTACCTAATAATAAATGCCTGTAAAAGCAAACAAGTCTACAAGTCCTCCAAACCAAAAGATGATAGGACTGTTTATTCCAACCATCTCATGTAGATCAGCAAAAATTCTTTCAGGAAGACCTCACTCTTAATTAGTGCTTTCTTCCCAAATTGAATCAGCTGTTGGAGGCGGTCCCCTTCCTGCTAAACCAATCAGAATCGTACACGTATTTCAAGGGCCAATCACTATATATATATATATATATATATATATATATATATATATATACACACTATATATATATATATACACACGCCAGTATATACTGTATCTATAGGGAGTTTTGAGCATCAACGACTCAATTTCCTGTTTTCCTGTATTATATCAAAAATATAATATGGAAAGTAGATGGAAAGTATGTTGTTGCGTGTCATTGGGCATTTTTAAATGGGTAACCAATGGCAACCCTGGAGCTTTCTTGGTGGGTTTACTGGTAGGCTATACCTGCACGTAGACTACATCACTGCTTGGAGGGGAAAAGAGTGAAAATGGGAACACACTGCCTCGTGTTTTCTCCTCTGAAGGGGCATCCAGAGGGCACTTTTGCAGCTCCAAATGCCATGTAATTTATTCTGCAAAGTGGGAAGATAAATGTGAGGAACACTCCTGCAGCGCTAAATAAGACAATTATGGTGCATCTGCCGCGGAACCTCTATCAGCATTATTATCTTAATTATATTTAAATTGCATGTTTTTGTCTTTGGGTGTAAACACCTTCAGCCTTTTCAGAGTGGAGGTGAAACAGCAGCTGACTCCGCCTCGCCATCAAAGGCGCCATTTAAATTTTAACAAGGAGGCTGTTGAGTTTTATCTCAGTGCATCTCCTGCGTACGTGCGTGCGTGAGTGTGTGCATGCGCGTGTGTGGTGGGTTAAATGTTTTTGGGTTTTTTTCTTGTTTTTTTTTGGAGCAGCCTCTTTATCGAGCTGTTATTTTTCTCCCCAATAGGATACGCTGATTCATCTCTTTCCACTAACGGTTCATCTCAGCAGGGCGATCGAGGGACAAGAAAGACATAATTACAGTGTTCTGCACAGTGCCATCTCTCTCCCTCTCTCACCCATCAACCCTTTATCCTCCCCCCCTCTCTCTCTCTCTCTCTCTCGCCCTCCGTCTCTCCTTTGATTTCCCTGCGTCTGCCTCCTCTTTCAGTTGAGGTGAAGTTAATCAGGAGGTGGCAAAAACACAGTTTATTTTGTCCACCTCTGACGAAAAACTGCAGATCAATGTGAAAAAGTGTACAAAAAGAAACCTGCTGGGAGCCCGGGAAAGTTTCCCGTCAGTTAATTAAACTGATTCCCATGGATTCAGTGGGGAGCAACCTGCAGCCCCTGCAGTAGCGGTAGTTTTAGTTGTTGCTGTGGAGAGGTGGATGTTTGTCTTTTAGGTTACATACAGGATGTTTAACATGCAGTAGCCATCCAAATATGATGTGACAAGTCTCTCACTTAAGCTATTTTGTAATTAATAAATTAACTTTAATTTATTCTATTGATTGGATGAATTATAATTTTCCTGAATTGATGCTTGTGTTAAGAAATAAATCAGACGTTACTCAACAGTTACTCACTACTTGGAGTAGTTTTTTCATCAAGTACTTTTTTACTCTTACTCAAGTAATTATTTGGATGACTCCTTTTACTTTTACTTGAGTCAAATTATTCTGAAGTAACAGTACTTTTACTTGAGTAAAGTTTTTGCCTACTCTACCCACTTACTGGAGTAATTATTTTACAGCAGAAGGGAGGGGGCGGGGACGGGATGAGGAGGAGGGGGGGCGAGCTAGTCTCGTTTTGTTGTTTGCAAGAAGTAAAGTCATCCAACACTACTTAGAGCATCTTTAATATTTCCTTATTTATGTCATCAACACATCCATGATTCATGGAAATGTTGTGTAAAAAAACAAGGTCATATTTTTCCTTGTAATTATATATTGTCCTGGTGCAAAATAGGAATGATACATGCATCAGTGTACAAAGTCAATTGCACTGGGTGCAAGATGGGGCCCCAAATGTGCCTGCATGTCTGTTTGCTAACCGAACACAGAGAGGATGCAGCCATCCATCATGCTGGAGTGATTTAGTGAGGCAACGGAGAGCAGTTACCACAATGTCTGTGTGTGTGTGTGTGTGTGCATTGACTGAAGACATCATGTCATGTTAAACTAACAGCTGCAGGACTCACACTGTGACACAGATCATCCAACATGATGACAAACAGCTTCCCACACCGACTCGTACCAATCAAACACGCCGAGAGACCCTGGAACACCACACAACATCACGTTTTCATTCAGTTTATTTCCCTTTGACTTTTGATTTCTTTCTGGTTCAGTGAGATTTATGTGGTTCCAGTTAATATTTCACACTCTCTTCTGCAAGACTGTCCTCCCCCCAGAAACACTCCCATAGGTAGTTTGTTCAAGCAGCAATTACGACGCATATAAAGTTTATAGCGGCGGCGTCCTTTAAGGCCGTAGTAATTCTGAGGGGAGCAAAACAGGAAGTAAGGTAACGAAGAATGAAGGTCTTTTTTCAGCGGATTACAGACAATCTAATCAATTAACAAACATTAAGCAGCCAGGGGACACTTTAAAGGGTTTCTTAACCTTTTCCTATTTTGCTATGTTTTTGTGTGTCTGATAGAAACAACAATCTTTGAAATTGGTACCCTATTAGGCAAATGTTCAGCGTCAAAATGGTCCAATAAAAGTGCTCGTTTTGCTGCTGACAGACTTAGATTCATATTCTAAATGTTTGACAACATTATGGAAAGGATCCCTTCAGAGATAGACCTTTAAAACCTCTTTCAGACCTTTCTGTTTAACCAGAAACAGCTCTGAAGTCACTAGCGCTAAATCAACCAGACTCCATTTAAAAAAGCAATACTTTTAGTGTGTATAGAGCCAACATATTCTCACATGTAAATCAGTAAACTGTGTGTTTATTTCAACCCAAACTAGAGGTATGATGGTTGTAAAAGTTGAAAGATGATCTACAACAGCTTTTTATAGTTTTCTTTTGTTTCTGTCGACTTTGAATGAAGTGTATTTTACGATGCTTAAATTACTGTTTATTTACATGGAGTCTGGTGGCTATAGCAATAGAAATTTCACGGATGTTTTTATGTTTCAAAAAAGGATCTTACTCTTTGACAGAAAGGTCGACCTCCTTAGAAATCCTTTCCATAATGTTGTCAGACACTTATATATAATATTTACCTGAGCCTGTCAGCAACGAAAGGAGAACTTTTGTGAAGGTAAATACAAGCTGGACAATTACTATTAACTAACATTGCCAACTGCAGCAATCTCGCTTAATACTGGACCAATGTCAAAGATTGGAAATAAAGGAAAATAGGGTTAAAAAAAGGTATTTACCCTTTAAGGCAACAATGGTGCCACAGGGCTGACGGACCGGAGGGAAGGATGTTTTCCTCAGACCGGAGCTCAGAGAGTCTCTCGTCTCTGATGCTCAGAGATGCAGGCGCTGCTTTAAAAAGCTTTTCTTTTAAAAAGCTTCTTTTTACAGACATCTAAGGACGTCTGAAGTGATTTTAAAGTCGAGACAGAGCGACCGGCGGCTTTCCGAGGGATGCGTAACGCCGCTGTGTCATCGTACGGGCGATGCTAAAATATATCTATCATACAAGATCATCTTCTCTACATGACATCTGTGTTCACTGGAAATGAATCACATACTGAACTTATGGATTCAGTTATGAGAGCCGAGAGTTTTTACAGAGCTGATATCCAAAACTGAGAGAAGAGAATTTGAGCTGTTTTTAAATTCACACACAGCACACAAAGATCAATAATCTGTCAAAAGGCTGAACATAAATAAAGCTCAGAGTAAAATGCCTGCAGGATGGTAACAATGTACCTCAAAACTAGTGCAGAAGTGTCAATAAAGTACTAAATACTTCAAAAATATTGATATCTTATCTCACAGTTAACCAGGAAGCAGCACAGTCACTCTGAGATTTCCACCTTGATTATTCGGGTCTCTAAAGCATCCGATGTGTATTTAAAGGGATAGTTCAGCAGCTGGATTCCCCGCGAAATGACAAGAAATTGCGGGATCACATATCACATGAAAAGCCATCTTGTCAAGCGTTGCCAGACCTTAACACATGGGAGAAAAACGTGCTCTTGTTGATTTCTTTAAACCAATCCCAATTGTCTTTGGTGGCACTAAGCACCATATGGAGCAACGGCGCCTCGGCAAAATAGCCTCTGGTTATAATTTGTTAAGGTGGAACATGTGTACATTCAAAAGTTGCTTTAGTCGTGCAGCAGAAAACTCAGATTGGAGTTTAGAACGGCAACACAAAGAAAGAGGAAGACGACGGACATCCGGCCGAAATGAGGGACATTTTGGTGGAATTTCAGGCGGCACCGGATCAATCCCTGAAGTGGAACGTCGTGGATATGGACTGTATCTGTCATCTGTGTGTTTCTCCTTGATGGAGACAACTGGGTTTGTTAGGACTCCACACCATTTCCTTAAAGGACAGATGACGTGGAGCCTGACAGAAACAGTTGCCTAGAGCGGTGTTTATCCTAGCAGGTCCCGGGTCGAGACCGTAGCAGGTCCCCGGTCGAGACCGTAGCAGGTCCCCGGGTCGAGACCGTAGCAGGTCCCGGGTCGAGACCGTAGCAGGTCCCGGGTCGAGACCATAGCAGGTCCCGGGTCGAGACCGTAGCAGGACCCGGGTCGAGACCGTAGCAGGTCCCCGGTCGAGACCGTAGCAGGTCCCCGGTCGAGACCGTAGCAGGTCCCGGGTCGAGACCGTAGCAGGTCCCGGGTCGAGACCGTAGCAGGACCCGGGTCGAGACCGTAGCAGGTCCCGGGTCGAGACCATAGCAGGTCCCGGGTCGAGACCGTAGCAGGTCTCGGGTCGAGACCGTAGCAGGTCCCGGGTCGAGACCGTAGCAGGTCCCGGGTCGAGACCGTAGCAGGTCCCGGGTCGACACCGTAGCAGGTCCCGGGTCGAGACCATAGCAGGTCCCGGGTCGAGACCATAGCAGGTCCCGGGTCGAGACCATAGCAGGTCCCGGGTCGAGACCGTAGCAGGTCGAGACCGTAGCACGTCCCGGGTCGAGACCGTAGCAGGTCCCGGGTCGACACCGTAGCAGGTCCCGGGTCGAGACCATAGCAGGTCTCGGGTCGAGACCATAGCAGGTCCCGGGTCGAGACCGTAGCAGGTCCCGGGTCGAGACCATAGCAGGTCCCGGGTCGAGACCATAGCAGGTCCCGGGTCGAGACCATAGCAAGTCCCGGGTCGAGACCATAGCAGGTCTCGGGTCGAGACCATAGCAGGTCCCGGGTCAGAGACCATAGCAGGTCCCGGGTCGAGACCATAGCACGGTCCCGGGTCGAGACCATAGAGACCATAGCAGGTCCCGGGTCGAGACTATAGCAGGTCCCGGGTCGAGACCATAGCAGGTCTCGGGTTGAGACCGTAGCAGGTCCCAGGTCGAGACCAGAGCCTATCCAAGAGACAAGATGTCCTTTTCCAGCTAAGACAGAATGACCAGTCAAGAAACTTGAAACTTCAGAAATACATAATAGAACAAACTGTCCGCCTGAGGTCCGTTAATTATGTTTGAGATTATATTGTTTTCCTAACAACAACAACAACATGTAAAGTGTCTCGAGATAACTCCTGTTATGAATTGATACTATAAATAAAATTGAAAATTGAAAAATTGAAAACTTATTTAACTGAAGCTTATTTAACTGAATTTGACTAAAGCCGTTATCTTTGCTCTCTTCAAAGCTACCACACTCGCAGAACACGGAAGTAGCTGCTCTACTGCTGCCTCCATCGGTTAGTTTGTTATTTAGTTTGGTTAGTTCCTAACCCTTTAAAACACCAGAAGCTACAAAATAACACAACATCCAAGTCCACCATCTACTGTGGCTCACACACTGACTATGGAGAAGTAGCTTATACATCCACCCTTCCTCCCTTTAAGTACAGTACTCCTTTATACTAAACATCAAGGGATATTGGCACAGACATTTGCTTTCTTTACCACACACACACACACACACACACACACACACACACACACACACACACCAGATGGGCTCGCCCTCCTTCTCCGTCTCCTAATCAAAACTAACGACACTAAACCTGCTCTGAGAAAACATCCCGGAGCTCAGTGAGTATCCAACATTCATCACTGACAAAAGTATTTACAAAGACCAAGGAGGAGAAAAGAATCACAAGTAACGTGAGAAAACTTCTACATGTTGTCCCAAGTTTCATCGATGTCACATCCTGCGGCTTCAAGCCGCTCTCAATCCCAACTCGTGGGTACTGTGATGCTCGGTCAGTGTAAGGTGACCAGATTTCTCAGACAAAATCCGGGGACATTTTCAGCTCAGAAGCGTAAATACCTCCAAAATACGTCCATGTTTTTAATTTTTGTAAAACTTAAAACGGGGACACTAGACCTAGAGCTGAGTATCGGATACAATATAAACTATTGAGGAAAGTATTTTCCTTTGACATTGATGCAGTATGAAACGAGATCGCTGCAGTCGGCAGCAGAGAAACAAGCTACAATGGAAGTTAATGGGAGAATTGTCCAGCTTGTATTTACGTTCATAAAGTGCTCGTTTTGCTGCTGACAGACTCAGATTAATATTCTAAGTGTCTGATAACATTATGGAAAGGATTTCTAAGGAGGCTGACCTTTCTGTTAAAGATTAAGATCATTTTTTAAAACATAAAAGTCCACCAGACTCCATGTAAATAATCAGTGATTTTAGCGTGTATAGAGCAGCATATCTCCACCAGACTCCATGTAAATAATCAGTGATTTTAGCGTGTATAGAGCAGCATATCTCCACCAGACTCCATGTAAATAATCAGTGATTTTAGCGTCTATAGAGCAGCATATCTCCACCAGACTCCATGTAAATAATCAGTCATTTTAGCGTGTATAGAGCAGCATATCTCCACCAGACTCCATGTAAATAATCAGTGATTTTAGCGTGTATAGAGCAGCATATCTCCACCAGACTCCATGTAAATAATCACTACTTTTAGCGTGTATAGAGCAGCATATCTCCACCAGACTCCATGTAAATAATCAGTGATTTTAGCGTGTATAGAGCAGCATATCTCCACCAGACTCCATGTAAATAATCAGTGATTTTAGCGTGTATAGAGCAGCATATCTCCACCAGACTCCATGTAAATAATCAGTGATTTTAGCATGTATAGAGCAGCATATCTCCACCAGACTCCATGTAAATAATCAGTGATTTTAGCGTGTATAGAGCAGCATATCTCCACCAGACTCCATGTAAATAATCAGTGATTTTAGCGTGTATAGAGCAGCATATCTCCACCAGACTCCATGTAAATAATCAGTGATTTTAGCATGGTAAAATACGGCTTTCTAAAACATCTCTGAGCTCTGAGCAGCGCTGCTCGATCGGCTCCGTTTGGTCAGAGTTTTCTTTCTTTCATTCCAGTTTCGGGTCTGTCAGTCACAGTGAAAACCGGGGACATTTCCGGGGACAGATCCAGCCGGGGACAGGTCACCAAAATCTGGGACTGTCCCCGGAAACCGGGGACGTCTGGTCACCCTAGGTCAGTGGCTCTCAGCGTCGGACACCAACTCTATCAGGTCATTTTATGCTGCACTGACACTTTTAACGTTTTTAGTGTTTTTAGCAGCGTTTTGTGACAAAAACGTTTCCGTCCACACGAGTTTTAGCTAGAGTGGCAGAACTAAATCCCCGTCCATATTCAATCAATCAATCAAGTTTATTTGTATAGCCCTTTACAATAGCCGAAAGGTACCCAAAGTGCTTTACAACAAAGCCATAAAACAATACAAAACACGAACAAACAGATACAATTAAAAGTGCTGTAGTGGTGCAGCGCTGCAGGACATTAAAAGCCTTCCAGAAATGCATAGAAAGAAGCAGACTGGAGGAGGACACCTAAGAGACAGTATTGTCCTAGTCAGAATTAAATGCTAACTTACAAAAGTGGGTCTTAAGCTTCGTTTTAAAAAGGCTGAGGTCAGTAGTGGTGCGTCTGACACACGTATCACATGACCGTTCACGCACACTGGGCATGTGCTTGCCGGTGTAAACAGGAAGCAGAATGTCAGACGTTGCTCTGCAGTTGAAAAGTCAAAAATACGGAAAATACTTGGCAATGGAAAAAAGTTAGAGCGGGGATTTAGTAGTTTGGACCAATGACTAAGTGGGACTCTCAATACAGGACCTATTGTTGTGCCAGGCTGAGGTGGGTGTTAACCCTTGTGTTGTCTTCCCGTCAAACATGAAAAGAAAACATTTTGGTCATTTTTCAATGTTGTGGGTGCTTTTTGTTGTTTTTTCCCAAAGTTTTTTGAAGTTTTTCTGTCCAAAAGCTTATTTTGACGGCCCATTTTTTGTAACCAAAGAAAAAATGAACTGAAAACGGGTCAAATTTGATCCAAGGACAACATGAGGGTTAAGGAAAGACTGAGAGATCGTCGGAGAGGAGAAAGCAAAGTATTTAATAAACCCTCTGCTCCGACCTCCCATTGTTCCGACCACATAGGCTTTTTATGTAGGTTAGGATAGCACATATACACATATGGGGTTACGTTATGAGGAATTTGGGACACTAAACTGAAAATTAGGCCAGATAAACACTTAAATGTGTTAATAAGCTAGAGAAAATTAATTTTGCTTGTTATTGTTGATTCAGATTTTAGATTATGGGAGCCTATATGGTCGGAACAATGGGATGTTGGAGCAGAGGGGTTATTTTTTTGAAACAAAGGGACTTCGGGCTGTGGGCTGGAGGACCGAAGGTTATTTTTCGGGTTATTGAGAGGTCGGAACAATGGAGCGTCGGAGAAATGACATGCCACCATTTTTTTTTCCATAATGAATCCTCTTTTTACTATCAAAGTCAAAGTCTGCTTTATGGTCAATTTCTTCACATGTTAAGACATACAAAGAGATCGAAATTGCGTTTCCCTCTATCCCACGGTGGAGACGAGACATATTTTACACACACACACACGTCCACAGACAAACATAACATTCAAGTAAACAATATAAAAAGTAAAAATAAGAAGGCACATACAATGAGGAAAATAAGAGCAGCAAAATTTGAGTTAAAAATGTGCAATTGTGCATACAGTAGACAGTCAATATAATATATATAATGCAAAAGTCAGGCCAATAAATGGCTGAGGTAGTTCTGTTTGACCTGAGTATGCAAGTGGCATAGTGGTGCAGGTTATGGAGGAGCAGCAGAAGTGTGTTCAGGACAACAGGACAACAACAACAAGTTGCAAAGTGTGCAAATGTGCACCATAAAGTTGTGTTAATGTTATTTGCCGGTGCTGATGACAGGTAGGCCTAACGTTAATCTGTGGGGGGTTCATAAATGCATGCCAGCCAGACTTTGGAAGCCCTAGACGCAAAAAGATAATATCAAGTTTTCCCAGTTGTGGTTATGCTGTGACATTATCAGAGAAATTGTATATTTGGCTTAATTTGGTGGGTAAATTGTTGCTTTACTGGCGTCGCAGGTTCAAATAGGATTAAATCAATCATCCAGATATCTCTCCGTTCATGTTGTTCTTAAAATAATGGTGATCTAAGAATTGAAGCTTATGTAAGCTCGCTCTCTCTCTCTCTCAGAGCTGCAGAATTCTGTGCCCGTCGGCTGTGTCGGTCCCTGCAGAGGGACCTGGTCCCGCTGGCTCTCTGCACAGATCCTCCCAGTCTCTGTGTGGCCGCCTGGCTGTAACTTCCAGCTCTGGCCTGGCGCAGAGTCGTGTTCGTCCCGGCTTTAATCTGTCCAGCGGCGGTGCGATTTGGGAGGACAGTTTGGCTTTAGTGTCCATGTGAACAGAGAATGAGTTTAACGGAGGGGACAGCTGGACCTTGACTCTCTGTCAGCTTCACACAAACAACAGCAGCAGAACCACAGACTAAAAAAAACAGCTGTCATTTGTGTCTCTGTTGTGTCAATGTGTAGTAAAATGGTATTTTTTTTTTTACCCTAATATCGGTATTATAGCAAACTTGTACACGATGGGATTTGAAGTGTTTTACCTGTTTTACTGCTTTTTATATTTGTATTGTTCACTGTAATCTTATTGTTTTTTAGGGAGACAATTTTAAGATGTGTCCAAGGTCAACGGATGAAAAATAGCCTTTTGGCTAAATCTGGTGCATTTACAACAATGTTAATGAATGTACACTGTCCCTGTCAAATAAATTAATAAATTCAATTCAATTAAACAACTGCAACTAGAGGACGCCGCCACCATAAACGTCAACATGAGCTGTAATGGTTTTCCTGTTTCTTTCTATAGTCTGTGTACTGGCATGGATAATGTATGAGCTGTGCACCTCTGTGTGTGACCACCATCTTCTGGACATCTTTCCAAGTTTTTAAAAAAATATGTAATATATGTATGCATCTGTATATGATTTCTGATAACGCCGCACACTTTCAGTCAGACAGTTTCTCCTGGAAGTCATTCATAGTGTTGCACATGATAGAAAGAGAGAGGTTAAAAAGCGTATTCACCTCCGCACAGCTGACCAATGAATGTCAGATAGTGGTGGGACACACAGCCGTCCCCCTCTAATCTGACGTCACATGACGCAGCTGTGGGCGAAGGAGGTTTTCCAAAGCCCTCCTCCGCCTGCTCCACCCCCCCCGAGGACTCACCTGTCGAGGGCGCTGCTTCCTCTTTTCCCCGTTATGGTACGACTGTCTCTCAGCTCGCCGTTCATCCCTCCGACGTCTGTAAAGAAAAAATAAAGAAACTGTCAGATCGGTCGCCAACATGCAGGAGACAGCGATGAAGGTGGGGACACACACACACACACACACACACACACACACACACACACACACACACACAAACGGCCTGAAAAGTGAATCCAATGCTGAAGCTCCTTAAAGCTGCATTCTGTCTACATTCCAGCACTGGCCCCAAAAAGAAGGCTGTTTCTATAGAAGGCTATGAGAAAATGAGCCTACTTCTCACTTGATTTATTAACTCGGTTAACATTTTCATAATGAGTTATGCTCACAGTTGCTAATTTAAAGTCTTCTTTAATACAGCATGATGTCCATTAAGTAAATATTTGATCATGATCTATTGCACCGTTCACTTTTTCATTATTATCATTACACACAGTCTACAATAATATCACCTTTATCATAGTTATTGCATTCCTGTGAGTGATTTTTATTTTTATTATGTATGTGTGTATATGTGTTTGTTGTGTTATGGTTGTCTTGCTACTGGATGCCTAAAATGTCATTTGGGATGAATAAAGTATGATCTATCTATCCATCTAAATGATGGTCCTATATATTTTAAAATAAACCATAAAGCAGGGGATGCGTTCGGACCCTTAGCAATGCTAACCATGCTAACACTGTGGACATTTAAATAGCCCTGAACTTGTTTTTGGGTGTTGTCCATGTTTTCACCTAAAACTTTTACCCTCTCACTATGTTTTCCCTTCATTAAACTTACTTGGAACATTTTGGTCATCTAAAAATGTCTTGTTCAGCCAACCACCCAAACTAGCTAGCTACTGCTAGCATCTAGGGTAACTTAGGAGAAAGTCTATAGATTCGCATCAGAAGGGTCGAAAATCTGTGACTTTCCCTCTTTAGCATTTAGCTTGAAACCATACAGAACGCTGGCATTTATTTTTAAAAAGACAATGAAGGACGGGATGCAGCACTATTGCAACCTTAAATAACACTGGCTTGGCTGCGTAAATCTCAAAAATGGTCACATTCGATTTAAAAAACAACAAGATGGCGACAGCAATAAAGCCAAACTTGAGGCTTCTTTTCTTCATGATTCTCCTTTTTAACCCTCCTGTTGTCCTCGGGTCAAATTTGACCCTTTAAATAAATGTCAATATCTGAAATATGGGTTTCTTTTCAACCACATTACCACAAAAAATGGATTCGATTCCTTACAACGCTCTTTGCAAATACAAGTGATCACTTTCATTCCTCTGATCTTAAGTATTAGTCAAAATAATTCATAATTTCTGCTTTTTTAACTCGAATATTAGGTATAATTCTATACAAATGAGGTTTATTGACCATGAATTACAAAAAGTAATGTAAAACTAGTGGTAGTAAGGTGGTGTTTGTCAAACTTTGTCTGAAAATGGGGTGTAAATGTAAAATATTTGTCCATTTTTGACTCGAGAGGACAACACAATGAAGGGTTAAAGGGTAATTGTTCATTTCTTACACTGAACTGTGACTTTAATTCTTACATTTTATATATCTGTATTATTCTATTGTTGCTCTAATGTTTCTTGCACTTTGAATTGCCTTGTTGCAGAAATGTCCTATATCAATGAAGCCGCCCTTGCATTTAAACAGCAGTCCAACAGGTGACATCCCTGTTCATCCGTCCATTATTTTTACAGTCGATAGCAACCCTCCTGTGGCTCACATGACTCACCTAACTGTATGAATAGAGCAAAGAAACAAAAAACAAACACACAAACAGACCCAATGGGCTCAGCCGGCCACCTTAACGAGCGGCCTGAGAGTCTAATTGGCCTCCATCTGTCAGACTGGAACTCATTTCCTCTAACACTGATGTGGCTGTCAGAGACAGAGAGACAGAGACAGAGAGAGAGAGAGGGAGAGGGAGAGAGAGAGAGAGAATTTGTTTATGTGAAAAATAATCTCAGTTGTGAGATTCATTTAGAAAACCCCATGAACTCTCCTGGGACTTCATTCATGAAATACGTAGGATTGGGTTGGGAAGAACCAGAGTCAGTTTGTTATTTACATTCACTGTACAGCGGTACTCAGACGTTTATGAACTCATGGTAAAGTTGACTAAAAAGAAGAATAAAAAAAAATTATCTTTTGGAAATTGATCTTAATGCCTTAATTAAAAAAATGAGGAAAAATCCAACCTCTAAGGACACCAATTATCTTTGTGAATAAATAATGTTTCATAAATAAATAAATATTCTTTGTTAAACTACAGTGGGCATAAGTATACACCCCCCTATGTTAAAATACAGGGGCATAAGTTTACACCCCCCTATGTTAAAATACAGGGGTATAAGTATACACCCCCCTATGTTAAAATACAGGGGGCATAAGTATACACCCCCCTATGTTAAAATACAGTGGGCATAAGTATACACCCCCCTATGTTAAAATACAGGGGCATGAGTATACACCCCCTATGTTAAAATACAGGGGGCATAAGTATACACCCCCCTATGTTAAACTACAGGGGCATAAGTATACACCCCCCTATGTTAAAATACAGGGGGCATAAGTATACACCCCCTATGTTAAAATACAGGGGCATAAGTATACACCCCCCTATGTTAAAATACAGGGGGCATAAGTATACACCCCCCTATGTTAAAATACAGGGGGCATAAGTATACACCCCCCTATGTTAAAATACAGGGGGCATAAGTATACACCCCCCTATGTTAAACTACAGGGGCATAAGTATACACCCCCCTATGTTAAATTACAGGGGGCATTAGTATACACCCCCCTATGTTAAAATACAGGGGGCATAAGTATACACCCCCCTATGTTAAAATACAGGGGGCATTAGTATACACCCCCCTATGTTAAAATACAGGGGGCATAAGTATACACCCCCCTATGTTAAAATACAGGGGGCATAAGTATACACCCCCTATGTTAAAATACAGGGGCATAAGTATACACCCCCCTATGTTAAAATACAGGGGGCATAAGTATACACCCCCCTATGTTAAACTACAGGGGCATAAGTATACACCCCCCTATGTTAAAATACAGGGGGCATAAGTATACACCCCCTATGTTAAAATACAGGGGCATAAGTATACACCCCCCTATGTTAAAATACAGGGGCATAAGTTTACACCCCCCTATGTTAAAATACAGGGGTATAAGTATACACCCCCCTATGTTAAAATACAGGGGGCATAAGTATACACCCCCCTATGTTAAAATACAGTGGGCATAAGTATACACCCCCCTATGTTAAAATACAGGGGCATAAGTATACACCCCCTATGTTAAAATACAGGGGGCATAAGTATACACCCCCCTATGTTAAACTACAGGGGCATAAGTATACACCCCCCTATGTTAAAATACAGGGGGCATAAGTATACACCCCCTATGTTAAAATACAGGGGCATAAGTATACACCCCCCTATGTTAAAATACAGGGGGCATAAGTATACACCCCCCTATGTTAAAATACAGGGGGCATAAGTATACACCCCCCTATGTTAAAATACAGGGGGCATAAGTATACACCCCCCTATGTTAAACTACAGGGGCATAAGTATACACCCCCCTATGTTAAATTACAGGGGGCATTAGTATACACCCCCCTATGTTAAAATACAGGGGGCATAAGTATACACCCCCCTATGTTAAAATACAGGGGGCATTAGTATACACCCCCCTATGTTAAAATACAGGGGGCATAAGTATACACCCCCCTATGTTAAAATACAGGGGGCATAAGTATACACCCCCCTATGTTAAAATACAGGGGGCATAAGTATACACCCCCCTATATTAAAATATTTTATAAATTGGACGTAATTCACACACTTTTTACCTTTTTTTTTAGTCATATTTGCAATTAACACCATTGGTTCCATTTATTTCCATGAGATATAAGTTTAATAGTTCAGACAAATTACTGATTGTATGTATGCCTATGTGATGTTGCTGTGCGTGTGTCGTGTGTGTGTGTGTGTGTGTGTGTGTGTGTGTGTGTGTGTGTGTGTGTGTGTGTGTGTGTGTGTGTCACCGTGTGGGCAAAAACTGTATGTGCTTCCGGGTTGCACCTGAGGAACCAAAGATTGGTTCCCATTTATACCAAGGGCACTAATTGGCTCTCACAGTCGGCATTAGACAACACACTTGTCTTTCTGGAACTCTTAAAGGACGTTTCTAGTAGTCACTACAAACTAAAGATCTTTCAGTCTCCCTCCATCTCTTCAGCCAGAGTGAACTCGCTCAATCACCAGAGAGAGCCGCCTGTCTCTCCCCGACCTCCATCAGAGCTTGGTGCACGGCTCCCAGGACCCCCCCGCGCATCAAGCCTTGTTCATGAAGCTGGCAGCTGGCCCTTCGCCCCCCATCACTCCCCCACCCGCAGCGCTGACAGTCGGCAGCGGAGTAGTTTAGCGCTCCCACGCCGACTGCAGCTTGGAGGACATTAGTCTTTTAGCGCGAGGCTGATGAGCGCCATCACTCACCATCTGTTAACCGCAGGGGGGGTGGATGGGGTGGATGGGGGGCTTTAATCATCCCCCATCCATCCCTTGCATAGGGATCGATAAGGCTGCCAGGTCGCCGCTACGCCCGCCGCGTGCCGAACGGGTGATTGTGCATCATCAGCTGAGTGATTACAGCTATTTGGTTGCTTATTGCTTCGCATTGTTTGTGACACATCAGCCTCAGAAAGAGGTGTGGGGGGGAAGGAGGGGGCTGGAGAAAGGAGAAAGAGAAGGAGGAAATGAAAGAGGAGGGAAGGAAGAGAGATTGATGACAGGACAATTTCACACCCTCATGGTTATTGGTTTTCAGGGACAAGCTATTAAAAGTTTGGCAGGAACTCCTGAGCAGAGGCCGACTGCTGGCCTGCGATCACTTGTGTCCATGCAAGCTTGTTTCTAACCGTTTGCAGGGAATGTCTGATTGCTGTTCAGTGATGATGATGATGATGATGATGATGATGATGATGATGTATCCCTCCAACATATCTGCGTTTGAGGAACAGAAAAGGTTCAGAGCGGCCGGTTTCCACCCAAATCGTGTCAAAGGAATTCAACTTATTTTGTCTAATTTCTGTCTGTTGAGTCATCAGAAGTTCAGAGCGGCAGAGCTCAGTGATCCCTGTTTTAAAAACGTGTTCGTGTTCAGACTTTCCTCACTCGTTTTCAAAGATGTATTCTTCATCGTAACAGCCGAATCCATGGGCTCGTTCAAGTGGAGCTTCAGTGAGAAACTGCAGCTGTAAGTTACGGAGGTACGGAGCCCCCCCCCCGAAAAACTAAACCATGTGCACAAATTTATAATCCGTGCTCTCGGTTTAATTAACTTGAGCAAAATAGGAAAGATATTCTATACATATATATATATTCTTACCTTAAATATGACTTGTCTCCTCCTAGTTGTACGACAGCACTGTTAAAACATAAGTTTGGAGACACTAAGTTATTTAAAATTAAAGTAAAAGATATTTTTGTGTGGGTGTTGTCCTCCGGCACCACCTACAGCCTGTAGTGTGATTTGGACAGATCCCTGCTCAGATGCACCAATCAGGGCAAGAGGGTGGGGGGGGGGGTGGTCTAACTGCGGTCTGCGCAGGATCGATCACCGGCGATGCGCCCGTTGCATGCTGGGTAGATTTGTGTCTGACTTGATCCCGACTCGCTCTGACGTCGTGCACCCGTTCGCAGCGATAATCTCACGAGAGCGAGGCGGCCGCAGGTCTGAGACCAGGGGGCGCAGGTCTGAGACCAGGGGGCGCAGGTCTGAGACCAGGGGGCGCAGGTCTGAGACCAGGCGCAGGTCTGAGACCCGGGGGCGCAGGTCTGAGACCCGGCGGCCGCAGGTCTGAGACCCGGCGGCCGCAGGTCTGAGACCAGGGGGCACAGGTCTGAGACCCGGGCGGCGTGGTTGCTTTTCACCGACTGCAAGAGCCAGGTGGACCCAGCAAAGCATGCTGGGAAACGCCGGCCTCTCAGCTGATCTAACAGCTGATTGGTTCACAATCAACTCAACATTGAACGTTTTATATAAACTTTTTATTGATTTTGAATCGGAGGGATTTTAATTGCTATTTGTCTGATTTAAAGTGTTATTCTGTACAGAACACATGTTGTGAGGCTGATAGTGACGTTTAGAAGTCAGAGAGACTAAATCTGATCAGATCACGGATCATCTCCAGTCTGTTGTTAATTAAAATCAGCAACAGATATTTATTATTTAACTTTAATGGGGAACCAAGTGTTAACCCTCGTGTTGTCTTCTCGTTAAATTTGAAAATCCACACTTTTAATGACGCTTTTTAATGTTTTTGTCCCATTTTTCAACACTTTTTTTCAATGTTTGTCACTTTTTTTGACGTTTAACACTACGTAACACTAACTCATTAACTTCAGTTTTACAGTTATTTTTGGAATTTATGGTCAATAAACCTCATTTTTAGGAAATTATACCTAATGTTTGAGTTAGAAAAGCAGAAATTAGGAATTATTGAGACTAAAATTAAAGGAATGGATGTTGATGGTAATCACAGACTGGAATATGTCAACTTTTACTCAATACTATTTCAAAAACACTTCCATTTGTTTTACAATGCTATAAAATTGAATAAGACGCCCCAAAATTAATGAAAGTAGAGATTTGTACTTGGCAAAGAGCGTTGGGTGGAATCAATCATGTTATTTTGGGGAATTAAAAAGAACATTGATATAGGACAACATGAGGACAACATGGGGACAACATGGGGACAACATGAGGACAACATGAAGACAACATGAAGACAACATGGGGACAACATGGGGACAACATGAGGACAACATGGGGACAACATGAAGACAACATGAGGACAACATGAGGACAACATGAAGACAACATGGGGACAACATGGGGACAACATGAAGACAACATGGGGACAACATGAGGACAACATGAAGACAACATGAAGACAACATGGGGACAACATGAGGACAACATGAGGACAACATGAAGACAACATGGGGACAACATGGGGACAACATGAAGACAACATGGGGACAACATGGGGACAACATGAGGACAACATGAAGACAACATGAGGACAACATGAGGGTTAAGGGATCATTGGGAGTTCCACATTTAAAAAAATAACTCGTCCAGGTCTTTTTTGCATGATTTTAGAGTGTATTTCCTTGCTAACTAGCTCCCGTGTTGGCCAAAAGAAATAAATCCAATAAACTCACCAGGCCTCCTTTTTGTCTGTGTGTTTGTTGTGTGACTGCATGTGGTTTGACCAGGATACATCCAGGTGATCCACCTAATCACATGACTTCCTGTCAGGTGACCCTAACACGGTCACCTGACAGGACGTCATGTGATTAGAATATTCTATAACGCTGTAGAATATTCTCTGATATCAGCTTCCTAAATCTTTCTTCTCTCCTCTGTGACTGTAAAAAAAGTTGGCGTGTATATTTACGCGAAGTCATGATGCCATGTTGCGTGGGGGGGGGGGGGGGGGGGGGTCATTTCTAAATCACACGAGATCCTCTTGGTAATACTAGTCCTGTGCGAATAGGACCAAACAAAGACTTATTATCCTTTCACCTAAACCTAATTCTAAGCTTGACTCTAAAGCCCAAATCTTAAACCTCAAACAGAAAATGACTTCAACTCTCAAAGTGCATATCGACCCATTTTATACAACAACCTAAGGCTGTGCAACCAATCACATTTTAAATGTGATTTTGATTTCTAACAACAGCAAAAACAATGCAATTGAAGAAAAACAAATGTTTTGTCTCGTGTTGTGCATGACACGCACACCTCTGACCCTCCTGATGGCTAAACCAACTCAGACAACATCTTAACATATTTTTTATATTATTCATCTTAACCCTCATGTTGTCCTTGGGTCAAATTGACCCATTTTCAGTAATTTATTTATTTTTTTGTTACAGAAAATGGGCCGTTGAAATAACCGCTGAAAATGTCAACATTAAAAATATTCATGGTTGACTGGAAGACAACATAAGGGTTAAGGGGAATTCAAAACCTTCAACGGGAAAGGTATGAAGGTGTTTTCACTGTTGATTTGTTTAGCCGTTTCACTGTTTGCGACATCTTTTCAATATTGACCAAAATAATCATGATTGTAATTTTTTCCATAATTCGAGAAGCCCTAACAGCACCTTAACCTAAAGTGCATCACATTACACACCATCACAAACCGATGGCAGCGAGTTACCACCATCAGAAGACACTGGGGGTTCAGTAACTCTCGAGGAGACTTCAACGTGTGGACAGGAGAAGCCGGGGATCGAACTGCCAACCCTGCGATTGTTGCAGGACCACCTATACCACCTCCAACCAACCAGGCGTAACACTCAAACTGCAACAGTCCCTCAAGCTTTGTTAATGATGATTGAATGAATGATCTATCTCATGTGAGCTTTCTGCACATCTCACTTCTAAAGGACACACACAAACACACACACAGTACACACACACACACACACACACACACACACACAAACTAAACCACATGTGCATGTAACGCACACCTGCACTTTTCCTAACAGAATCTCGAGTCACAGTGCAACATCAGTATCTTCAGCTACTGTATGTGTGTGTGTGTGTGTGTGTGTGTGTGTGTGTGTGTGTGTGTGTGTGTGTGTGTTACTTACGTCTGTCACGGTGGCAGTCACTCCTGAAATGGGTCATGACAACAGAACAAAAGAAGATGAGGAAGAGGAGAGAGAAAAACCTGACGACTGAGAGTCTGACTGCTGCTTCCCTCACTGAGAGAGAGAGAGAGAGAGAGAGAGAGAGGGAGAGAGAGAGAGAGAGAGAGAGGGAGAGAGGGAAAGAGGTGACCGCTGAGTATGGCAGTGGGGCATACCATCTACCACTACACTGAGAGGGGTGGAGGAGGGATGGTAAATCTGATTTGAGAGATGTGACAACACTGCACCTGACCTGAAGCTTCTGTGTTTTTCTCCATTAATCCTGTACATCCAGGTCTTATAACAGTGAGGTCATGCTCGGTATTTGTCTCGTGGAGATGCCACGCCCCCTAGTGGGTGAAAACATGATTGTTAACAAGTGGAACGGAAATTATATTACATTGCAATTTCTGCTTCAGCAAACACACATCTGCTCTGTCAATCATGTCTTCTGATCTCTGTGAGGAACAAAAAAGAACAACCAAAACGGAGAATTTTGTATTTTTTGGTTCCATGATCACGGATCCGGTCTTGTCAAAATCAGGGGTGTAGTGTTGCTGGAGCACACCCGATTGACGCTCTGCTGCTTCTTTTCTCCAAGCAAAGAATTAGAATATTCTCAGTAAGGATAAACTGTGTGAAATTGGTGACTGACAACAAGGCAGCAAAACATCCTTTCATTTTATAGTTATAGTTGACTTATGTATGTTTAACCGAATCTTCAAAACAAGCTACAACTTAAAGTAACTTTATGGATGCATCATAGGCGCCAGTACTTAAAAATAGCACTACACCCCTGGTCCCATTACTGTTAGCAATTGTCGCTACCAGATGTGAGTCAAGTGCAGATGTGAGTTGCTCGCGCATGCTCAGATTTAAACCGATTAGTGCATTACATGTCATAGTGAAATTTGTGAAATCCATAAAATAATAAAGTTTTCTCATTACAAACAATAACAGGAGATGGGAATCATTTCAAAAACGTTTTTAGCTATCTATGATTGTTTACGGTAATTGCTAACGTTAGCGCAAAACGACTTATGAGGTCATAAGGGGCAAGGTTACCTCTCCTTTATCTTCTTTGCCCGCCCAGAGAATTTGGCCCACCCATGAGAGAGAGACATCATGGCTTTCAAACGACCACTAAGGTCTATATAAAAGAGACTTCAGATACAGTATTAGGGACCACTAAGGTCTATATAAAAGAGACTTCAGATACAGTATTAGGGGACCACTAAGGTCTATATAAAAGAGACTTCAGATACAGTATTAGGGGACCACTAAGGTCTATATAAAAGAGACTTCAGATACAGTATTAGGGACCACTAAGGTCTATATAAAAGAGACTTCAGATACAGTATTAGGGACCACTAAGGTCTATATAAAAGAGACTTCAGATACAGTATTAGGGACCACTAAGGTCTATATAAAAGAGACTTCAGATACAGTATTAGGGACCACTAAGGTCTATATAAAAGAGACTTCAGATACAGTATTAGGGACCACTAAGGTCTATATAAAAGAGACTTCAGATACAGTATTAGGGACCACTAAGGTCTATATAAAAGAGACTTCAGATACAGTATTAGGGACCACTAAGGTCTATATAAAAGAGACTTCAGATACAGTATTAGGGACCACTAAGGTCTATATAAAAGAGACTTCAGATACAGTATTAGGGAACCACTAAGGTCTATATAAAGAGACTTCAGATACAGTATTAGGGGACCACTAAGGTCTATATAAAGAGACTTCAGATACAGTATTAGGGACCACTAAGGTCTATATAAAAGAGACTTCAGATACAGTATTAGGGACCACTAAGGTCTATATAAAAGAGACTTCAGATACAGTATTAGGGGACCACTAAGGTCTATACAGTATAAAAGAGACTTCAGATACAGTATTAGGGGACCACTAAGGTCTATATAAAGAGACTTCAGATACAGTATTAGGGACCACTAAGGTCTATATAAAAGAGACTTCAGATACAGTATTAGGGACCACTAAGGTCTATATAAAAGAGACTTCAGATACAGTATTAGGGGACCACTAAGGTCTATATAAAAGAGACTTCAGATACAGTATTAGGGACCACTAAGGTCTATATAAAAGAGACTTCAGATACAGTATTAGGGGACCAATAAGGTCTATATAAAAGAGACTTCAGATACAGTATTAGGGGACCACTAAGGTCTATATAAAAGAGACTTCAGATACAGTATCAGGGGACCACTAAGGTCTATATAAAAGAGACTTCAGATACAGTATTAGGGACCACTAAGGTCTATATAAAAGAGACTTCAGATACAGTATTAGGGACCACTAAGGTCTATATAAAAGAGACTTCAGATACAGTATTAGGGACCACTAAGGTCTATATAAAAGAGACTTCAGATACAGTATTAGGGACCACTAAGGTCTATATAAAAGAGACTTCAGATACAGTATTAGGGACCACTAAGGTCTATATAAAAGAGACTTCAGATACAGTATCAGGGGACCACTAAGGTCTATATAAAGAGACTTCAGATACAGTATTAGGGACCACTAAGGTCTATATAAAAGAGACTTCAGATACAGTATTAGGGACCACTAAGGTCTATATAAAAGAGACTTCAGATACAGTATTAGGGACCACTAAGGTCTATATAAAAGAGACTTCAGATACAGTATTAGGGACCACTAAGGTCTATATAAAAGAGACTTCAGATACAGTATCAGGGGACCACTAAGGTCTATATAAAAGAGACTTCAGATACAGTATTAGGGGACCACTAAGGTCTATATAAAGAGACTTCAGATACAGTATTAGGGGACCACTAAGGTCTATATAAAAGAGACTTCAGATACAGTATTAGGGACCACTAAGGTCTATATAAAAGAGACTTCAGATACAGTATTAGGGACCACCAAGGTCTATATAAAAGAGACTTCAGATACAGTATTAGGGGACCACTAAGGTCTATATAAAAGAGACTTCTGATACAGCATTTGGGGACCACTAAGGTCTATATAAAAGAGACTTCAGATACAGTATTAGGGGACCACAAAGGTCTATATAAAAGAGACTTCAGATACAGTATTAGGGGACCACTAAGGTCTATATAAAAGAGACTTCAGATACAGTATTAGGGGACCACTAAGGTCTATATAAAAGAGACTTCAGATACAGTATTAGGGGACCACTAAGGTCTATATAAAAGAGACTTCAGATACAGTATTAGGGGACCACTAAGGTCTATATAAAGAGACTTCAGATACAGTATTAGGGGACCACTAAGGTCTATATAAAAGAGACTTCAGATACAGTATTAGGGGACCACTAAGGTCTATATAAAAGAGACTTCAGATACAGTATTAGGGACCACTAAGGTCTATATAAAGAGACTTCAGATACAGTATTAGGGACCACCAAGGTCTATATAAAAGAGACTTCAGATACAGTATTAGGGGACCACTAAGGTCTATATAAAAGAGACTTCAGATACAGTATTAGGGGACCACTAAGGTCTATATAAAAGAGACTTCAGATACAGTATTAGGGACCACTAAGGTCTATATAAAAGAGACTTCAGATACAGTATTAGGGACCACCAAGGTCTATATAAAAGAGACTTCAGATACAGTATTAGGGGACCACTAAGGTCTATATAAAAGAGACTTCAGATACAGTATTAGGGGACCACTAAGGTCTATATAAAAGAGACTTCAGATACAGTATTAGGGGACCACTAAGGTCTATATAAAAGAGACTTCAGATACAGTATTAGGGACCACTAAGGTCTATATAAAAGAGACTTCAGATACAGTATTAGGGGACCACTAAGGTCTATATAAAAGAGACTTCAGATACAGTATTAGGGGACCACTAAGGTCTATATAAAAGAGACTTCAGATACAGTATTAGGGGACCACTAAGGTCTATATAAAAGAGACTTCAGATACAGTATTAGGGACCACTAAGGTCTATATAAAAGAGACTTCAGATACAGTATTAGGGGACCACTAAGGTCTATATAAAAGAGACTTCAGATACAGTATTAGGGACCACTACGGTCTATATAAAGAGACTTCAGATACAGTATTAGGGGACCACTAAGGTCTATATAAAAGAGACTTCAGATACAGTATTAGGGGACCACTAAGGTCTATATAAAGAGACTTCAGATACAGTATTAGGGACCACTAAGGTCTATATAAAAGAGACTTCAGATACAGTATTAGGGGACCACTAAGGTCTATATAAAAGCATCAAAAGAGCACCATGTCATGGGACCTTTAAGGTCTTGCCTGTAAAATTAAAAGGTGAAATAAAATTAAAAAAAAACTTAATAAATAAAGAGAAGAAAAGAGTTTATGTTTCTGTTTTTGAGAAGACAAACTTTTGTAAATCAGCTGTGTTTATGTGCGCCTTTACGTGGTTTGTCATGGATCAGAGCCTCGTGTTGTAATTAGTGACCTCCCCAACATAAATAATCCTTTTCTAAAAATGCAGCTCAGCCAGCCACATGTGAACAAATGTGTGTGAAAGAAGACAAGAAATGTACTATTCTTAGGATTCAGCCTTCAGCCGCACTTTTACAAAAAAAAGACCAAAACTTCTTTTTCTGCAAATCTAATGTTCAAATGAAAGACTGGTGCGCCACCTGGTGGACGCCAGCATCACTGCAACAAGACTACAATCCCATCTGCAGCCTTTCACTTATATCCAGAGGTGCAATGTAACTACATCTTGTTGGAGCAATTCATTATTTTGTTATATATATAATAGTTAAATATTTTATTTATTTAATGTCAGTTGTGCTTGAATTATACAGCAACATAAATGTGTTTATCATTAGTATTTTATTTGGGTAATTTTTAGATGCTTTTGTTTTGAAGGCACCAGGCAGCCTTAGCCACCAGGTGTTGTCTACATATAGAGGTGAACAGGTATGTGGGAGGTAGACATGGGGAGGGGGGCATTGAATATTAAGTTTTTAGTTTGTTTTGTTCAATCTGAAGACAATTCACCACTACACAGTAATCTATTTACTCATGTACTGTGCTTTGTACGTCATTTGTGCATCTCAGAGGTAAGTATTGTACTTTTTACTCCACATTTGTCTGACAGATTTAGTTATTTTTTAGATTGACAGCTTTTCATCCCGTTCCGGTCCAGTGAAAACCTGAAGAACGTGTCATGGCCCCTAACCCTCGCGTTGTCCTCCCGTCAAAATTGAAAATCAACACTTTTATTGAAGCTTTTCATCAATGTTTTTAATTTTTTCTTACATTTTTGCCCCTTTTTTTCAACGTTTGTCACTTTTTTTTACATTTTCAACACTCCGTAACACTAACTTATTAACTTTGGTTTTACAGTTATTTTTGGAATTTATGGTCAATAAACCTCATTTATAGGAAATTATACCTAATGTTTGAGTTAGAAAAGCAGAAATTAGGAATTATTGACACAAAAATTAAAGGAATGGATGTTGATGATAATCACAGACTGGAATATGTCAACTTTTACTCAATACTATTTCAAAAACACTTCCATTTGTTTTACAATGCTATAAAATTGAATAAGACGCCCCAAAATTAATGAAAGTAGAGATTTGTACTTGGCAAAGAGCGTTGGGTGGAATCAATCATGTTATTTTGGGGAATTACAATTGGGTAGTCTCTATCTATCTATTTCTCCATCCATCCATCCATCTTAAATCATCTATCCATCCATCTCTCCATCCATCCATCCATCTCTCCATCCATCCATCCATCTATTATCTCTCCATCTATCCATCCATCCATCCATCTCTCCATCCATCTATTATCTCTCCATCCATCTCTCCATCCATCCATCCATCTATTATCTCTCCATCCATCCATAGGAAACTACAGGAAAGCTTCTGTTTGAACAGTTTAATATTGTTGCATACTTCATGCTTCCTTCAAACTGAAGAAGTTTTCAACGACATCCACAGGCCTTGTTTTGGTAAAAAGAATAAAAATCCCTTTCAGTAAATTCAATACAACCCCTTGCTTTTTATTTTTTTCCTCCATTCACTTCACAAACATCTAAATTTAGAAGACACAGATGATTAAAGTGTTCACACTCTGCCATTATCAAACTTTATGTATGCAGAGAGCATATGACTTTAGCGGGGTTATCAGCAGATATGTCTGCCCTGTCATTTAGGAACCACAGCACATTATCATGCAAAACATCAAGTTTAAGATTTACAAAGAAAAGCTGCTGTAATTGGAGCCGGAGTGACATTCCTGAGCCGGAGAGGGAATTTGAAGCTGTCTGTGAAATGTAGCTGCTTTGTTGTTTGTGGATGATGAATAAAAAGACGCCCGCAGCAGCAGCAGCTGACGTTTCCTTCTAATTTGTGAGTCTATTCCTGGGGATGCTGATGGATCCCAAAAAAAAAATTAAAAAAATATGGGGAAGTGTTGGCCAGATGTGGGAGCCTCTCTCCTCCTCCTTCAACATATCTGGCGTAGGCGGAGGGTAGAGGGTGGAGGGTAGAGGGTGGAGGGTGGAGGGTGGAGGGTGGAGGGTGAGTGAGCAGAAGAGAAATTTTGGCAAGTGCTCTCGAAAAAAAAGGAAGCGACGTAGAGGAGGTGATTTACTTTGAGAGACGCAGCAAAGGAGCTGAGGAGTCTGAAGAAACCAGAGCTGCATCGGGACCAGCATGGAGGTTCTGTTTGGGATGAGGAGCGCCGGGGTCGTCGTGGTGATGCTGTGTCTCCGTCACGCGTCCTTTTCTTCTGCTCAGGTGAGTCCACGTGACTGTAACAACGTGTTAGCAGCCGTGTTTCACTGTTCTACTGAGGCAGGACATCCATTTCCTTTGTGATGGACTTGTTTCTGTGAGTACTACAAGCAGTACTCTGTGCTCACTATGCTGAAACACTGTGCCTCAAAGCATAGGCGTGATTTTTTTTTTGGGGGGGGGGGAGGGGGGTTACAACCAATAATCCAAACTGGCCATTGTATTATAATACCCTTAACATAAATAAAGACATTTGCACCATAAATAGTTGCAGAAAAATTCACCAGAAAGCAGAAAATGAAGTGTATGATGCTCAAAAATTTCTACTTTGCTCAAAAGTGGAGATCTCAGTCGTAGTCAACAAATGTGTCAATGCATGACAAAAAAAATGCAAAATAGAAGTAAAACAGATAATCTGTTCATCTTAATAAAGTTACTGAAACACACCACAATACAATATTTATTTATTTTATTTTATTCTCGTAATAAGTTTAGTGTAAAAATGACCCAGAATCACTTTTGTGTCTCGGAGTGTGTATAAAAGTGTTTTAAGGAACTCAAAGAAAAATGAACGTGATTACATGTTATTTCTGTGGTTTAACTCAGTCTTTAGATACTTGTTCATTTCTTATACTACACTATAACTTTTATTCTTGTATTTTATCTGTTTTTTATTGTTATTTTATTGTTAAAAAGTAAGACCAGTGGGACGGCTTTATACATTCTCCCATATTAGCGTCCTAAAATCTTATATTTTGATTTATATATTGTTTAAATTCTTTTGAACTGTCCTTTAATGTTTATGTGCAGCACTTTGAACTGCCCTGCTGCTGTAATGTGCTGCACAAATAATACTACCTTGCCTTTATGCGCCTAACTGAAGCAGGACATCTGTTTCCTTTATGATAAACTTGTTTCTGCGAGTCCTTAGAGCAGTACTCTCTACTCACTATACTTCACTATAGTGAGTAGAGTACTATAGTAGTACTCCTCTATAGTAGCTCAAAGTGCAGTTAGAGCCCTCGTTAAAAGGTTATAAGAAGCAAAAAATATATTTATTGTCAGATTTTTTATATTAAATGTTATTTTTCCTCCAAAATGCTCAGTTATTTTGTGAAATGTGTAGGCCTAAACTATAAGACGGTAAAAAAACAAACAAAAAAAACACATTTGGTTGAAGTGCTTATAACTCACCGGTGGGAGAAGTACTCTGATCTTTTACTGAAGTAATACCACAGAATAGAACTACCTCTAAAGTCCTTCATTCAAAATCTTATTCAAGTAAAAGTAGTACAAATGTATTAGAGCTTTGAAATTAGAGCTGCAAAGATTAATCAATTAGTTGTCGCCTAAAACTATGTCGCCAACTATTTTGTCATTTTTTATGAAAAAAAGGGATATTTCCCTGATGTCAGCTTGTTAAATGTGAATATGTTCTAGTTTCTCCTCTGTGACAGTAAACTGAATATCTGTGAGTTGTGGACAAAACGAGACATTTGAGGACGTCGTCTCGGGCTTTTGGGGAAACACTGATCGAACATTTCGCTGTTGATGCCGTTATTAACCAGGTAGTCTCGCTTTGCCAGACCGTCCTCCAAAGCACACTGGAGGCATGACTGGATGCAGAAAAAGTTCAAATTCAACAGAATGCTGGAAATCAAGTGTTGATTAAGTGCTGAATTTTTTTATTATTTTGTCGTAGGGTCTTACGACACATCATTGAATGCCCTGTAGGTGCACTCCAACATGTTGAACTGAAGTTCACCTTCTTGTATAACCACCAGAGAGGGACACAGCCTGACATCTGGCGCAATGTCAGGCTTGGTCCTGGAAATGTACGTCTGTTGATCCAGACTAATGAGGAGTGACCAACTAACATCAGTTATTAGTGTTCTAGCTGAACTGAACTCAATTTAACCTAATTAAATGCTGACTTATTTGATTAATTTCTCTTAGGGCTTCTTGGTCTTATGACCCATCATTAAATGCCTTGTAAGTTTTCATTTCATTTCATATAATTATTATACAGGAAAGTTAGAAAAAGTAACATTACATTACAATATAAAAACGGGCCTGACTCAGTTTAAAAACTGGTTTTCAGCAGGTTCCTGTTCTGCAGAAAGATAAGACATGGTTACAGCACGTCAGGACAGACATTAATACAAGAAATCAATATAGAAAAATATAATTCGACAACTGAAAACAACAATACAGTTACATAAGAAAAAAGACAAGTCCACTCCAACATGTTGAACTGAAGTTCACCCTCTTGTATAACCACCAGTGACGCACTGCCTGTCCAAAACAAACCAGCGAAAAGCCTCCAAACACACAAACAGGTCCTTTGTGTTGATGACGATGAGGGCAGCCGTGAGCGGGAAGTCAGCGGCCGGCCCAGTTCAGCAGCCGGCCCAGGTTAGCGGCTGGGGGTCAGCGGCGGGCTCGGGTCCAGGTCTCACTCAGGTGTTACTGCAGCCGCTCTGAAAACCTCACCTCTATGTATAGATCTCACACCTGAAACTCACTGCAGACAGGAGAAGGAGAGGAACGGCCGTCTGGTGTCGGCTTCTTCTTCTAGATAACTGTATTTCAGGGGTGTGAATCTTCACCACGATGTGATTAGATTACCACTTCCTGTCAACGATTTGAAATCATGATGCGTCATGATGCATCACAAATCACGATGCGCCATGAATCACGATGTGTCGTGGATCACGATGTGTCGTGGATCACGATGTGTCACGATGCTTCGCGGATCACGATGCATTGCGGATCACGATGCGTCACGATGCATCATGATGCGTCACGATGCATCACGATGCGTCACGATGCATCACGATGCGTCACGATGCATCATGATGCGTCACGATGCATCACGATGCGTCACGATGCATCACGAAGCGTCCTGATGCGTCATGAATCCCAATGTGTCACAAAGTGTCACCTCAAAATTTATATGAACTGAAAGATTAATACTGTAGCGCCCCCCCAAATAGGATGGGAGGACACGGTGGCTGAAGATTAACTAGAGATTCATGGAATACAGGCTAATAACGGGGTTAAAAGAGGGCCCAAAACAACAATAAGGCTGGTAGTCAAAACCAGCTTGTTAGCTTATAACTTGGGGTAACGTTGGGGGTCTCTCTGAACTAGAGGCAACACCCCCCCCAAGAACTCCCAGAGAGTCTCCCCCGTGTTAGTCCTGCAGGGTCGCTACAATAATCAAGGGGGTCAGCCTCTCCTCTCTAAGCGTAGCTCTCATGGCGCTATTTTAATGCTACGAAGCCATCACCCACCGTTAGCATCCCATTGACTGCCATTCATTTTGGCGCCACTTTGACAGCGAACAACTTTAAATCTGAAGCGTTTTAAGACTCTATTTATCCGTTGTTTATTTCTAAAGGAATACCACCATTTTTGAGGCGGGAGGACAACGCTAGGGTTAAGCATCCTGGACGGATGAACTGGGTTTTGGTTCGATTGTCGTGTAAGCAGGATTAGAAAAAAGAACAGGTCTGATTTTCATGAAACTTGGGAAGAAAGGAAGAACCCAATACATTTTTAGTGCAAATCCAAATCCTGGGGCAGATACACAAATTATTTTTCACTTTCAGTAACACTGCCAGATGGAATTTACACGTAACAGTCAAACAAGTGGGCTCACCAAATGTGTAGCAGATGACATCTTCACCTGTCGTGAGACCTGCGGCAGCATTGGAGTCTGTCCTCTAACCTGTCCTTGTCCCCGTCCACAGGAGTGTCCATCCACCCACGACCTGCTGAACTCGCTGCGGCAGGTGGAGAAGATGTTGGCGGTCCACGAGGCGTCGTACCAGCAGGGCCTGCGCTCCCTCAGGAAGAAGATGAGCGCTCTACACAACAGCACCATGGCAATCTTTAAGACAGGCGGTGAGGGTCAAAGTTCACAGCACAATAGTTATAATGGAAGTAGTATGTCTGTTATTGCAAAACATAGTGAAAGTAAAAATAAAAAGTACCCGATTTGGAACCACAGAGGGTAAACAATAATGGATGTAACATCCGTGACGTTGGCAGTTGTGGGGCAAGTTTTAGAGAGCCTTTGTGCCTCTTAACAGACACAAAATGCAATTAAAATGTCCCCTTACGTGACAACAATATGCATTTTCAACTCAGACATTGTTTAAATTCACATTCCCTGTCTCCATCCAGCCGGTAGCTAGCTCGTCCTGGTAGCAGCTAGCTGCTAGCTGCTAGCTCCTAGCTGCCGTCCATGATGTTCAGCCGGGCTTCTGTGATAATCATCACGCAGCGTGTGTGTGTAGCTCATCCATTTTGTGTGTGATTGATCTGGTGTTGGTGAGTAAGAGGCTTGTCAATTCGTGTGGTAGTTCCCTTACCCGCCGCGCTAGCATCCTTGCTTCTTGGAGTGATCTGCACACTGTTTACCTTTTCCTGCTACACCGAGACTTGGATAATACTTCATTCATCCCACAGTGGGGAAATTCACTTGTTAAATTTACTTGACTTCAGCGCCGGACTTACAGCTAGCCTTCTCTAACGTAGGGTGACCAGACGTCCC
Source organism: Etheostoma nigrum (assembly GCA_029931835.1). Lineage (NCBI taxonomy): Eukaryota > Metazoa > Chordata > Actinopteri > Perciformes > Percidae > Etheostoma > Etheostoma nigrum. The sequence continues at coordinate 30,854,988 of CM057244.1, read as the reverse complement.
CGGTTTCCGGGGACAGTCCCCGATTTTGGTGACCTGTCCCCGGCTGGATCTGTCCCCGGAAATGTCCCCGGTTTTCACTGTGACTGACAGACCCGATACTGGAATGAAAGAAAGAAAACTCTGACCAAACGGAGCCGATCGAGCAGCGCTGCTCAGAGCTCAGAGATGTTTTAGAAAGCCGTATTTTACCATGCTAAAATCACTGATTATTTACATGGAGTCTGGTGGAGATATGCTGCTCTATACACGCTAAAATCACTGATTATTTACATGGAGTCTGGTGGAGATATGCTGCTCTATACACGCTAAAATCACTGATTATTTACATGGAGTCTGGTGGAGATATGCTGCTCTATACACGCTAAAATCACTGATTATTTACATGGAGTCTGGTGGAGATATGCTGCTCTATACACGCTAAAATCACTGATTATTTACATGGAGTCTGGTGGAGATATGCTGCTCTATACACGCTAAAGTCACTGATTATTTACATGGAGTCTGGTGGAGATATGCTGCTCTATACACGCTAAAATCACTGATTATTTACATGGAGTCTGGTGGACTTTTATGTTTTAAAAAATGATCTTAATCTTTAACAGAAAGGTCAGCCTCCTTAGAAATCCTTTCCATAATGTTATCAGACACTTAGAATATTAATCTGAGTCTGTCAGCAGCAAAACGAGCACTTTATGAACGTAAATACAAGCTGGACAATTATCCCATTAACTTCCATTGTAGCTTGTTTCTCTGCTGCCGACTGCAGCGATCTCGTTTCATACTGCATCAATGTCAAAGGAAAATCTTTCCTCAATAGTTTATATTGTATCCAATACTCAGCTCTAGGTCTAGTGTCCCCGTTTTAAGTTATACAAAAATTAAAAACATGACGTGTTTTGGAGGTATATTTACGCTTCTGATCTGAACATGTCCCCGGATTTTGTCTGAGAAATCTGGTCCCCTTACTCTAACGCTATCACTGTGAAAGCCACAGACATCATTCGCCCCGTTTCCATTTAGTTACGTAGTCACTGATATAACCACTACAGTGCCCAATTACCTATTTGCATGTCACGTAGGGGCCCCGTTCATGTTGCACAGACATTGTAATTGCATTTTCAGAATCAGAATCAGCTTTATTTGCCACGTATGAGGACACATACGAGGAATTTGTCTTTGGAACATCGTTTTTCACAATGCTCTTACACATACAAAACAACATAACAATATATACACACTAATATATACATACTCTAAACAGAAACAATATAGAGGCAATAGTGCAATGAGTGCAATGAGGAGTGCAAAGTATGCAGGAGTGAATTGTGATAGTTATTATTTTAAATGTGGAGCATAGTGCAAAGGATGCTGGAATAAATGGTATTATGTTATTATATTACAGTATGAACAGTACGAACAGTATGAACAGCTCTGGAAGAGAGAATGAGAATGATGAATAAATAATAAATAAGTGGAATAATAAGTGGAACACCAGTAACAGGTGCTGGTTAGAGACAGTGTTGTAGTTTTGTGTCTGTTAAGAGGCTCAAAGGCTCTCTAAAACTATTCTCTTTAAGAGGGTAAATGACGTCTGAACGTCTTCTTGTGCTCCCAGCAACCTGCTCCAAACCAGAACCCCCTGCTCATGGCCGCAGACTGGGCAGGGTTTTCGGCATTGGGCACGAGATCCACTTCCTGTGCAAGCCTGGCTACGAGCTGATTGGCCCACGCACCCGAGTGTGTCTTGATTCTCTGAGATGGAGCGGCCAGCAGCCAATGTGCAGACGTAAGTACTGATACTGGACTGTAATCCTGAGACTGGTTCGGTACCAGGAGATCTCTGAAGTCTTGTTTTTAAATTTTTGTTCTATTTTCAGCCCTCAACAGCAGCGGGAACTCCCTGGCCTCCTTCTCTCCTGCTGCTCCTGCCTCCTCCTTCCCTGTCTCTGCTGCTCTGTCAGCATCCTCCTCCTCCTCCTCTGCAGCATCCTCACCTCCTCCTGTCTCCTCTACATCACCCACGTCTTCCTCCCCGCCCTCCTCCGTCCGTCCGTCTCACTGCACTCACTTCCTGGGCTCCACCCGCTGCACATGTGATGTGGGCTTCACCATATCAGGCCGCGACAACAACATCTGCACAGGTAACCTCTTACTTCTACTACAACTACGAGGCTGTTCTCATGAACCATTCATACATATCCCGATTGATACTTGTATGTATACAACCTATTTATTACTGTATGCACCACATTGACTTCCGTTTAAGCCCGCTTCGGACCACGTAGGAAGGAGGTCAGGGTGGATGTTTGGGTCATAAAACACATTGTGTCCCAGGGAATACACAAGCCTCTCACCTAGGATTCCTAGGATCACCTAGTTTGTTTCCCAGGTGTGTGTTGGTCCTTTTTCTTTGCAGTTTTGGTTCTTAAACTTACCTGGATTGGCTGCATGACGCTCATTTTTTCGACCTCAGGTCCTGCAGGGTCCTTGCGGTGCCCTGTACCCGATTCATAGTTACCTTTTGTCGGCTAAAAACTCAGCTACATTATCTACCATCTACAACCGTCAGAACAGCCTAGAGCCTTCTTTTCTTATGCATATTTCACTTTTCATATTTAAATACACATATATCTCCAGGTAATAGTTATTTTAGTGAGTTTTAAACTGTAAATACCACTAAGATTAACACATTAAGTGACTGGCTATTGGCTTAATTTCCAAGCATATCATACAAATTGGCGTGCATACGTTTTCGTATGATATCATAAAACCGGTTCATTAGAACGCGTTGACTACTATGAACTACAACAAATTACTATTTTTTGTGACTGTTATTGCCACTCTTCATTGTAACCCCAACCGGTCGTCAGACACCGCCTACCAAGAGCCTGGGCCTGGGTCTGGGTCTGGGTCTGGGTCTGGTTCTGTCCCAGGTTTCTTCCTAAAAGAAGTTTTTCCTCACCACTGTCGCCCTGTTGCTTGCTCTGGAGGAAACTACTAGACCTGTTGGGTCCTTGTAAATTCTGGAGTGTGGTCTAGACCTGCTCTATCTGTAAAGGGTCTCCAGATAACTCTTGTTATGAATTGATACTATAAATAAATTGAATTGAAATTGAACTGACTACTACTTCTACTACTTCTTCTGTGTGTGTTTCAGATATCGACGAGTGCCGCCTGTTTCCTCTCGGTCAGCCCGGCCGGCTCTGCGTCCACCAGTGTGTGAACACGCCCGGCAGCTTCCACTGCTTCTGTCCGGACGGCTACGACCTCTCCAGAGACGGCCGCAGCTGCACAGGTCAGAGTTCAAAGGTCATCTCGACGGAGGGAGGGGGGGGTTAGAGTCGTGTGGTTACCAACGCCTCTGTGCTCCTCTGCTCCTCAGATTTCGACGAGTGTGAAAACCGGATGCACAACTGCACAGCGGACCAGGTGTGTGTGAACACCTACGGAGGTTTCCAGTGTGCAGCGGTGGAGTGTCCTCACATGAAAAACGCCACGTACATCAAGACGTCGCCAATGTAACGGCACGCCGCCCTGAATCACTCTCCTTTGTTTCATTGCTGCAAAGCTACAAATCTCCACTACAAAACAGCATACATACACACAATATTTTTTTTATTTATCCTTTATTTAACCAGGTAATACCCATTGAGATTAAAAATCTCTTTTGCAAGGGAGACCTGGCCAAGATAGGCATCAAAATTATGTCACATCATTACAAATCAGTACAAATACACACACATGAAAACCAAAAATGACACTTACAATGAAATCTCTATTAAAACATTGACATGTGCGGGAGTCCAACTCAAAGCTTCTCATTTTCAGCTTAAACATACTCAAAGGAATATAAACCACGTGAAGTTAAAGATGTTGGAGGCTTCTTCCTCGCTCCCATATTTCATTGCAGTCCAGTCTGTGATGGTAGGGCGAAGTGAGGACCCTAAAGCAGAGATGAGGAGGAAGGCAGGAGCAGGTGCACGGGGATTTATTCAATAAAAAGTCCAAGGAAAACACAGGGAGCTAAACTATACAGCAAAATCCAAAAATACAAGAATCCAAAAGGGTCCAGGGAAGGAGGCGAGGCAAAAACAAAGGCAGTGAAGACTCACGGGGAGACACGGGGACACGGGAGACACGGGGAGACACGGGTAACGGGAACTTCAGTCAGGAAGAAGCACGGCAGGGAACGAAGACACAAGAGTGATAAAACGAGTCTGACAAGAGACGAGGGACGCACAGACATTAAATACACAAGGTAACGAGGTAACGAGAGGCAGGTGACAGGAGGCCAGGGACGCAGGTGGAAAACATCAGGTAATCACAGGAGAGGGAAGACACAGGAAGTGAAACTAAAGACAGGACGAGACAAAAACCAGACTTCAAAATAAAGCAGGAAACAGAACGTACAGACACTCAGGAGGACACAGGACAGGACCAACAACACAGGACAGGACCAACAACACAGGACAGGACCAACAACACAGGACAGGACCAACAACACAGGACAGGACCAACAACACAAGACAGGACCAACAACACAGGACAGGACCAACAACACAGCAGGACCAACAACACAAGACAGGACCAACAACACAGGACAGGACCAACAACACAAGACAGGACCAACAACACAGGACAGGACCAACAACACAAGACAGGACCAAGAACACAAGACAGGACCAACAACACAGGACAGGACCAACAACACAAGACAGGACCAACAACACAAGACAGGACCAACAACACAGGACAGGACCAACAACACAAGACAGGACCAACAACACAGGACAGGACCAACAACACAAGACAGGACCAACAACACAAGACAAGACCAACTTCACAGGACAGGACCAACAACACAAGACCGGACCAACAACACAAGACCGGACCAACAACACAAGACAGGACCAACAACACAGGACAGGACCAACAACACAAGACAAGACCAACAACACAAGACAGGACCAACAACACAGGACAGGACCAACAACACAGGACAGGACCAACAACACAAGACAGGACCAACAACACAGGACAGGACCAACAACACAGGACAGGACCAACAACACAGGACAGGACCAACAACACAGGACAGGACCAACAACACAAGACAGGACCAACAACACAAGACAGGACCAACAACACACACCTGGGAGAAAACAGAGACACAAACACAAGACAGGATAACAAAACCAAACAAGGACCCAAAGCAAAAACCCCGAACCACAACACAGTCCACACAATGAGATTGTTCACCCAAACTTTCAACCTCATGTTGTCGCTAAGGAAACCTCGAGGTATCATGACATTTGTTACCGTGGTTACCTGGAGAAATCAAACGGCGATCCAAGTGCTAGAAATGGGCCGAGCGTCCCAACAGCCATGCTGCTAACTTGGCTAACCTCCAAACAGCCAGAGTTTTAGCATAGTCACAACGCTTTGCATTTAACTTCTAACTATGCAAAGCTAAGATAGTTAATGTCCAAGTTCAACCCACCGTTATCTTCCCAGACGCTACATTTTAAGCTCTCTGATTGGATGGTAGATTCCTTGCTTTTTTAACTAACATTTGCTATTACTTGCATGTAACATTGCCATCGTTAAAGATGCCCTGCCTCCCTGTGTGTGTGTGTGTGTGTGTGTGTGTGTGTGTGTGTGTTAAGTGGTGAATGTGAAGATGAACTGCTACCTCCTCTGTCAGCTCTAGCCACTGGAAAGAAATAAGAGGAGAAATCAGACCAATCACAACAGCTGGTCAGTCTGACGTCATGTTGCCTGAGCTCATTAATATTCATGAGCTGGGTAAAGGATGCTGATAGCCAGGCTCTCATTGGCTAGCTGTTAGCCAATCAGAGCCAAGCAGCTTAGCTGATTGGATATTAATGAGAACCGGCCCAGATGGAGCTGAGTCTTCCTGCAGGCTTTCTATACCACGCTAGAGTTGCTTGAAACAAGGTAACTATGGTAACCAAGTTACAGAGTCCATGGTAGGACTTCAGACATTACCACAAAGTCATAAAATACGTGTGGCAGGGCACCTTTAAGAGAACAAAGAACTTTAAACTTTAAGGAACATTACTCAACAAAATGGGATGGATCCAAAACTCTGAGTTCGAATGTGTCAAAAGACAAACAACAAACAACTAGCACACCTACAGCCTCATAATAATAATATTAATAATAATAATAATAAAGGGCGAGTGACATCTCAACAGCACAATGAAACTGCAAACAAACAAGTAGAGTAGGAATACAAACTGGGCAGACGAGACAAAGAAAACCATAAACCCTCTCACCCCAGAAGACAAAGACTGGACCATGGAGAGAGATTTGAAGACAATGAGTTCCACCTCCATGTCGCCCACTTCCTCTCTCCACCCGACAGTTAGCAAACCCCAACCCTCCTCTGACAGAAACTGGGCCGAGAGTCAGACCGAGGTTTGGCTTCAGAAGCCCCGCTGAGGTTTTCAGGCTCCAGTCAGCTGATGGCGGTCAAAAAGGCGTGAATCAGAAAGGAAACTGGCTGTAAAGTTTTGATTTATCCCTCCAGCTGGATCCCAAGTGTGTGTTTTAGTGATGAAGGGAGGACAGACTGTAGGGGGGCATGCAGGGTCAGCTTTAGGTCAAGGGTTATGTGTAGTGCTCATTCTGCCAGAGAGGATCTTTGGCTGTGAGTTTGGTTAAATATAAACAGATAAAGGCTGTGTTTTAATGATTAAAAATGGGTTAGGTTGAGAATTCAGTTATTTTTTTTGGGATTGAACAGACAACATTATTCTAGGGATTAAGTTAAGGTGTGATCATTTATTTCCAACATGGTGTTAAAAGCATTTTACACATGACTAAGACCTATTGCAGGACAAAGACAATAACATTTAACACAAATCAGTGAAGGTTCAAGAGGATTCTAACATCAGAAAATGACAGATCACATAAAATAATCACTCTACTCTAATTAAAAAAAAAGACTCCATTCCATAAAAATGCCGTAACCTGATTTCTAAAAGCCCCTCTGGCAGATTATTTATGTTAATGTTATTAATGTTATACCTGTATAGATGTGGTCTTTACTCAGAATGCAGAGAAAACTGTACTTTCCACACCTGGGAAGCCTTAAAACTCAACCCAAACACGTCAAATACAGACGACTGGACGGTGGGTGTTTTGGGGAGAGCAGCATCTAGACGGGGTTTAGCGAGCAGTATGTAAGGGGGAAATTCTGCGTATAAGGCTGGGCGGGGGTGGGGGGGTCAAACACAGGACTTTGTCCCAGGAGAGCGGGGTGCATGTCCCGCGTGCGTCCTAAACCGTCCCGTTGTCCCCGTGCGTCAGGGAACCTTAAGCCCCCCCCCACGACTATTCCCTGGGTATGCATGATTATTACACCACCTTATTAGTCTGTGCTGTATTAACGCCGTCCTCATGAGAGAGAGGCGTCAACGTGTCCTGATGCTTGCTTTGCAAAGTTACTAGACCGTGTACAAAAATTCGCCGTTTTGTGGGTACGGTTAACGTTTCTATGGCAACAGCAAGTTGGACCAATCAGAGACGTTGCTGTTCTCCAAAAGATCGCGGATGAAACATGTTTTTCTTGAACCCTTGCGTTGTCCTTGGGTCCAATTTGACAGATTTTTATATCAGAAATATGGGTTTCTTACAACCATATTACCCAAAATAACAAGGGATTAATTATTTATTTATTTAATAATAACTGTGCACTTCAATATCTTATAAGGGGCTGTCTTTAGGGGCCAAGGGCAATATGCAATTATACTTTTAGCAATTTAGGAATGCAAATTTATTTATTTTTATCTGTACTTTTTAATGGTTTTGAGCAATTTTATTTATTAATAATGTAAATGCTTTGTGTGTCTTTTTAAACTCGACTTGACCTTCTGAGTAACAACCGCACAAGAGTTCCTATGTGTGAAAACACAAATGGCAAATAAAGTTCTTGAATCTTGAATCTTGGATGCATGCACATTGTATGGAAGCCATACAACATTCTTCGCAGGTTTAACTGATGATTACTTTCATTGAATTTCGGGCGTTTTAGTCAATTTTACAGCATTTGAAATAAAAGAATTGAAAGTTTTAAAACATATCGTGACAAATTGACAGATACCCGTCTGTGATTCACTGAAAAGCCTTTGATCTAAACTATTACTCAAAACAATTCATAATGTCCGCTTTTTTTCTAAACTTTTTTTAAACTTTTTATATAAATTAGGTTTATTGACCATGAATTTAGAAAAAAAAAGTGAGAAAGAAGCGTTGAGAAAAAACATTTTTTGGAAAGTGTCAAGAACAATTCATTTTAAAATTTTGACTAAGAAGGACAACAAATTCCTGATGGACGGGAAGACAACACAAGAGTTAAAACACGGATGATTTTACACAGGAAGTGGCTGTAGAGCAGAGACAAAACACATTGATATTTACTTTATTTATTTTATATATACAGTGAGGAAAATCTCCCTCCCTCCAAAGATTCTCTATTGGGTTTAGGTCTGGAGACTGTCTTTGGACAGCTCTTTGGTCTTGGCCATGTTAGTAGTTGGATTCTTACTGATTGTATGGGGTGGACAGGTGTCTTTATGCAGCTAACGACCTCAAACAGGTGCATCTAATTTAGGATAATAAATGGAGTGGAGGTGGACATTTTGAAGGCAGACTAACAGGTCTTTGAGGGTCAGAATTCTAGCTGATAGACAGGTGTTCAAATACTTATTTGCAGCTGTATCACACACATAAATAGTTAGAAAAATCATACATTGTGATTTCTGTTTTTTGTAGATTATGTCTCTCACAGTGGACATGCACCTACGATGACAATTTCAGACCCCTCCATGATTTCTAAGTGGGAAAACAAATACTTATTTTCCTCACTGTATATATATTTATCTACTGTTTCAACTCTGTAAAGCAACTTTGAGCTTGGGAAAAGCGCTATACAAATTCAATTTATTATTATTATTATTATTACTTTATGTTTCCGCAGGCGCTGTGAGAGGAACCCGTGCATGCTGGGAGACAAGGCGTGCACTCAGGCGCCAAACTCCATCTCTTTCCACTTCCTGTCTGTGGTGTCCAACATGTCCGCGCCCCGCGTGCTCTTCCGGGTGTCGGCGGCTCGCGTGCTGGGCGACACGCTGCGCTTCGGCCTGGCGGGCGGCCGCGGGCGGGGCCACTTCAGCGTGCAGCGCTCGGGCCGGCAGACTGGCACCCTCCTCCTGGTGACACCCATCAAGGGCCCCGCCACCCTGGAGGCCGAGGTGGAGATGAGCGAGCTGGAGCGCAGCAACCTGCTGGGCCGCTACCTCACCAAGGTCACCCTGTTCGTTTCTCCGTACCAGTTTTAGGGGCAGGAGTCTGAAACTGGGGTGGGGGGGTGGGGGTCTAACCACTGAGTGTTTTTGGTGATTTACTGTGTCCCGTAACTGATCTGAACACATTAAAATGATTTCCCGTAACCCAAAACAAATCTCTTTAGAAGAGCCTTCAGCCTATGATAATATCACATTTCATTTAGCCGCTGTTTTTATTGTTTTTGAGTTATTGCTTCACTTTTATCGTGCGTAACACAGTTTTTTGGTAAAGGGTCTTCGGGTACAGCGTTCTATAAATCAGTCCCTCCAGGATTCACGCGAATTCAACCAATCACCGTGACTTTGGTGCGTCTCGCAATTTTGTACCAATCATTGCAATGTTTTTCGCACATTTGACCAATAACCTTGAGTTTCCAGTGACTTCAACCAATCACAGCAGTCCCCTGGGCCAGACTCTGTGTCAGCATGGGACTCTGAGAGCCAATGACCGAGCGGGAGGGAGGACAGGTTGACGTCACACGTACGTCGCCATTTTAATGTCCGTGTTTCTGATATGAACACGAGACGTGTGTGACTCGAACATCTCACATTTACCAACACAACATGCATGTGCAACACATGTCACGCCGTCCTGCCGACCTGGACACATTTTAACATCAATGTAATGATTTTCACTCTGAAGTCACTGCTGCTGTTTCAATCCTGTCGGCTCTCTGCAGCGGGGCACGCGCACACACACACACACACACACACACACACACACACACACACACACACACACACACACACACACACACACACACACACCATCACACACACACACAGCCACACACAACGCACGCACACACACACGCACACACCACACACACACACACACACACACACAAAGTGTGTCTCACTATCTTTATGGGGACCAGTCATTGACATAATGCATTCCCTAGCCCCTTACCCTAACCTTAACCATCAAACCTAAATGCCTAACCTTAACCCTTACCCTAACCTTAACCATAACCTAATTCTAACCCTGATCCTAAAACTTATTCCTCAAACAGCCCTTTAACGTTATGGGGACCAGCATTTTATCCCCACAAAGCTGTCAGGACCCCATAAGTATACTGTATTTCCAGTTTTTGGTGCCCACAAATGTAGTAAAACCTGGTCCACACACACACACACACACACACACACACACACACACACACACACACACACGGTGGATGCAGGAAAAAGATGAGGCATACAGGATGTGCTAAATTGAGGACAGCTACGCTCGTTATTGTAAGTCAATGATAAGTTAATTAGTCCAATAAGTCCTTTATCAACCCGTGTGAATATGTCCCGGCCGGGAAAGAAACTAACAACGTAAAGATCAACAAGCCACTGACAGACATGTTCATATTTGATTTATTCAGTTATTATTTTTTGTCTTAAATCCACCAGCCATCTTCATATTATACCAACATCCCTGATGTAACATATTTGGTTACTAGGAAAACTCAGCCCAGAGTAGTTTTATTCTCCCCACAACAAGTTTTTATTTTTATTTTTAAAGAACTATACAAAAAAAAAAAAACACAACTTTCTCTGTCTCCTGCAACTTCATTTCAACAAACATACAAAAAACATTCATCACAATTTTTTACAAAAGCTCCCGCAACATCAGGCACGTTGGGCCGTCTCAAAAAAGTCTGCGAAATCCTGGAGGGACTGATAAAATGTATGATTATTATTATTATTATTATTATTATTATTATCATCATCATCTGTTGAACTTCTTTTGTATATAACGTAGCCACGTTGTTCAAGTAGAAACTCTTCAGAGTTTAGGAGTTTCATTAAAACCAACAACAGGTTTTCAGTGTCGCAGAGAAGAGTAAAATGATTACGTCTTCTCATTGTTTTATTCCTTGTAGTGCAATGTAAAGTGCATTTACTCCAGTGCTGTAATTAAGTACAGATTTGAGGTCCTATACATTATATAGGAAAACATGATAGTCGTAACATCCTATAATCAATTAGAATTTGCTTTTTTCTACGTTTTTAGCCTTTTGTTTGACCTTTTTGTAACTTTTTTCAATGTTTTTGGAGCTTTTTTCATCCTATTTTGCATCCAACTGTTCTCTGTTTATCATTTTGAAACCAGAACAACTAATGTTGAGGAAAAGTTATTTTAAAACCCGAAAACCTTCTGGTCTGGAGTCCCAGAAGGCAACCTCCGCCCCTGCTTGTACTTGAGTATTTCCATTCATTCAGAGGTGTCTTTAAAGGCTGGATTTTCCTATTTCTTTTTAATTAAGGCATTAAGATCAATTTCCTCTTTTTAATCAACTTTAGCCTGGGGGGGGGGGTAAAGTGTTGTTAGACTGCCTCTTGGGGTTTTAACAGATTGTCAGAGATTTGATGCTTAGCTCCGTGAGTTGAATGTAGTAATAATATGAGAGATGTACAGAGGTGACTCAGAGTATTTGTTGTCTTTGTCCAGCAGATATGCGTCTCTACTGCTCTGTCTTCATTCTGATTATATTGCTGAAATGACTCTCGACACATCCGCTAATAAAGATGTTGACTCCGACTCCTTGTGTCGCGTGCAGGTTTCATGTGTGTTCTGTTACATAAATGAAGGTATTCTTGCATGCTTCGACACATTCGAGTTGTAAACTGTAGTTTTCTTCGATGGAAGCTGTGAGTTTGACATGTTTTTGGTCTGTCGGCGGAAAGAATTTGACACAGATCTGTCAGCGCCTAAAGCCTCCACAGACCAGACAGAACACGCAGACATACAGGCAGGCACACACACACACACACACACACACACACACACACACACAACACGCAGACATACAGGCAGGCACACACACACACACACAACACGCAGACATACAGGCAGGCACACACACACACACACAACACGCAGACATACAGGCAGGCAGGCACACACACACACACACAACACGCAGACATACAGGCAGGCAGGCACACACACACACACACAACACGCAGACATACAGGCAGGCACACACACACACACACACACACACACACACACACACACACAACACGCAGACATACAGGCAGGCACACACACACACACACACAACACGCAGACATACAGGCAGGCACACACACACACACACAACACGCAGACATACAGGCAGGCACACACACACACACACAACACGCAGACATACAGGCAGGCACACACACACACAACACACAGACATACACACACACAACACGCAGACATACAGGCAGGCACACACACACACAACACACAGACATACACACACACAACACGCAGACATACAGGCAGGCACACACATACACACACAACACGCAGACATACAGGCAGGCACACACACACAGACATACACACACACACAACACGCAGACATACAGGCAGGCACACACACAGACATACACACACACACACAACACGCAGACATACAGGCACACAGGTTTACACTGGGTCTGCAGACGCATTCTCTCTCTCTCACACTCACACAAACAGAGACAGACAGACACGCATGCACACAAACAGACAGAGAGAGAGAGAGAGAGAGAGAGAGAGCAGAGAGAGAGAGAGAGAGAGACACACACACAAAGACAGAAAACCCACGGCACACACACACTCGTATATCACACTGTGACGTCTGCTTTGTTCAGTGTGAGAGCTCTACTCTATATGTTATATGTCTGAACGCTCTTTGACACTTTTAACTTGTAGAAAGTCAACACAACACATATAGATGGTATTTAGGTCACAACACGGAGAACAAAACACAATATTTCAACCAGAGCGCAGGGTTTTTCTGTACAGAGACATTTTTGGTGCCCACCAAAGGTTTTAGCCAGCGCCCAAATGATGAGAATTAGGAAAAGAAAAAGCAATTAAAATCCAACTACTTCAAATACGAGCGCTGAAGGGATCTCAGTTCAACCATCCAGACTCAGGCTGCAACGCCACAGGGGAAAGGGGAATTTAACCAGTTTTATTTATTAGGGTTTAATTTATTAAAGCACAATGGACATTTGTCTTTATCAAATGGTCCGAAATACCAGGAAATATCATACATGTCTGTTACATAAAGTAACAGACTCATTGCCTTCACTGTACATGGCCCTATATATATATATATATATACACTCACCGGCCACTTTATTAGGTACACCTGTCCAACTGCTCGTTAACACTTAATTTCTAAGCAGCCAATCACATGGCGGCAACTCAGTGCATTTAGGCATGTAGACATGGTCAAGACAATCTCCTGCAGTTCAAACCGAGCATCAGTATGGGGAAGAAAGGTGATTTGAGGGACTTTGAACGTGGCATGATTGTTGGTGCCAGAAGGGCTGGTCTGAGTATTTCAGAAACTGCTAATCTACTGGGATTTTCACGCACAACCATCTCTAGGGTTTACAGAGAATGGTCCGAAAAAGAAAAAACATCCAGTGAGCGGCAGTTCTGTGGGCGGAAATGCCTTGTTGATGCCAGAGGTCAGAGGAGAATGGCCAGACTGGTTCGAGCTGATAGAAGGGCAACAGTGACTCAAATTACCACCCGTTACAACCAAGGTGGGCAGAAGAGCATCTCTGAACGCACAGTACGTCGAACTTTGAGGCAGATGGGCTACAGCAGCAGAAGACCACACCGGGTGCCACTCCTTTCAGCTAAGAACAGGAAAGTGAGGCTACAATTTGCACAAGCTCATCGAAATTGGACAATAGAAGATTGGAAAAACGTTGCCTGGTCTGATGAGTCTCGATTTCTGCTGCGACGTTCGGATGGTAGGGTCAGAATTTGGCGTCTACAACATGAAAGCATGGATCCATCCTGCCTTGTATCAACGGTTCAGGCTGGTGGTGGTGTCATGGTGTGGGGAATATTTTCTTGGCACTCTTTGGGCCCCTTGGTACCAATTGACCATCGTTGCAACGCCACAGCCTACCTGAGTATTGTTGCTGACCATGTCCATCCCTTTATGACCACAATGTACCCAACTTCTGATGGCTACTTTCAGCAGGATAATGCGCCATGTCATAAAGCTGGAATCATCTCAGACTGGTTTCTTGAACATGACAATGAGTTCGCTGTACTCAAATGACCTCCACAGTCACCAGATCTCAATCCAATAGAGCATCTTTGGGATGTGGTGGAACGGGAGATTCGCATCATGGATGTGCAGCCGACAAATCTGCGGCAACTGTGTGATGCCATCATGTCAATATGGACCAAACTCCCTGAGGAATGCTTCCAGCACCTTGTTGAATCTATGCCACGAAGAATTGAGGCAGTTCTGAAGGCAAAAGGGGTCCAACCCGTTACTAGCATGGGGTACCTAATAAAGTGGCCGATGAGTGTATACAGTGAGGAAAATAAGTATTTGAACACCCTGCTATTTTGCAAGTTCTCCCACTTAGAAATCATGGAGGGTCTGAAATTGTCATCGTAGGTGCATGTCCACTGTGAGAGACAATCTAAAAAAAATATATCCAGAAATCTATTTTACAAAATTTATTTGTATGATACAGCTGCAAATAAGTATTTGAACACCTGTCTATCAGCTACAATTCTGACCCTCAAAGACCTGTTAGTCTGCCTTCAAAATGTCCACCTCCACTCCATTTATTATCCTAAATTAGATGCACCTGTTTGAGGTCGTTAGCTGCATAAAGACACCTGTCCACCCCATACAATCAGTAAGAATCCAACTACTAACATGGCCAAGACCAAAGAGCTGTCCAAAGACAATAGAGACAAAATTGTACACCTCCACAAGGCTGGAAAGGGCTACGGGGACATGTCCAAGCAGCTTGGTGAAAAAAGGTCCACTGTTGGAGCAATCATTAGAAAATGGAAGAAGCTAAACATGACTGTCAATCTCCCTCTGACTGGGGCTCCATGCAAGATCTCACCTCGTGGGGTCTCCATGATCTAAGAAAGGTGAGAAATCAACCCAGAACTACACGGGAGGAGCTGGTCCAGGACCTGAAAAGAGCTGGGACCACCGTTTCCAAGGTTACTGTTGGTAATGCACTAAGACGTCATGGTTTGAAATCATGCATGGCACGGAAGGTTCCCCTGCTTAAACCAGCACATGTCAAGGCCCGTCTTAAGTTTGCCAATGACCATTTGGATGATCCAGAGGAGTCATGGGAGAAAGTCATGTGGTCAGATGAGACCAAAATAGAACTTTTAGGTCATAATTCCACTAACCGTGTTTGGAGGAAGAAGAATGATGAGTACCATCCCAAGAACACCATCCCTACTGTGAAGCATGGGGGTGGTAGCATCATGCTTTGGGGGTGTTTTTCTGCACATAGGACAGGGCGACTGCACTGTATTAAGGAGAGGAGGACCGGGGCCATGTATTGGGAGATTTTGGGGAACAACCTCCTTCCCTCAGAGCATTGAAGATGGGTCGAGGCAGGGTCTTCCAACATGACAATGACCCGAAGCACACAGCCAGGAGAACCAAGGAGTGGCTCTGTAAGAAGCAGATCAAGGTTCTGGGGTGGCCTAGCCAGTCTCCAGACCTAAACCCAATAGAGAATCTTTGGAGGGAGCTCAGACTCCGGAGACCGTTTGAGCTTTAGCAGAAAGGGAAGAGGGTTTGAGAAGTTGGTGTTCAAATTCTTTGGCTAATTCGTGGATTTTCACAATCCTCCCTACAGCACCTTTACATAATATGAAATAATAATAGACATGACATTGGTTTCCGGGTCAAGATGTGAGCTCAAGGAGACTTTCATACCATTCCTAAAAATAATCAAACCACCGGCTGCAGGAGGGAAGAGGACATTGTATAAATAAAAAGCTAAAACAATGGTGGGCGGTGATGTAAAGTGTACTGTGTGTAGTTAACAGGCTGAAACATGTAAAACCACAGACGCGTCCTTTAATTCATTCAGAGGTAACATTTGTTGTGTAGGAGGATAATGAAAGTGTGAGTGGATTTAATTACGTTTCCATGGTTACAGTTATATTGCAGTGTAGCCTCTATCTGTAGATGAGGTGAACCCACAGTAGTATTATTACATTCGCTGTGTTGTTATTTTACTGCTGCAGACAAGTTCTCACTTCAGCTCTCTTTACTGCATGAAAAAAAATAAATTAAAGGGATAGTTCAGATGTTATGAAGTGTGGTTGTAGTGTGTTAGCTACAGTAGATGGTGGACTCCCAGGTTGGAGAAGCTGAGTTCTTCTCGTCTTCGTGGCAGGGCTGCAGTACGTTGTAGACGGTTTTCTTTGGTCTCGGACTCGTCTCAGAGTTGCTGAAAAATATTTGTTGAGAAGAAGTCTTTTTAAGATGGTTTTGAAACAAACACACCAGACAACAGAATAGAAACCTTGCAGACTTTATTATTATTATTATTAACAAACTGTCCAATTTTTATCTGTACAGAACAACAAAAACAAACCGAATAAGAAAAAGAAAAGTGGACAGGAGGGAGAAATCAATCAGATGAGCGGGAGTCAGACACAAAACATCGTTTTACAAAAAGATCTTTATCATCACAAACTTAGAATTCAAATATTCTAGTCATCATCGCTCGGGACAACGAGAACAGCGAGGAACCACCTGGACATCGCACTCCAGAATCAGCACCCACGCAACACACACACACACACACACACACACACACACACACACACACACACCCACACACACACCCACACCCACACCCACACACACAGCGGGTGCTGCTGGGGGCTCTGGGATGTTCTGTACAGCAGCAGGATCCCTCTGTGGGACGGCGAGTAGGCACGCTTTGATTTAAATAAAAAAAAAAATCGACGTCAGATGGAGAAAGAAAAAACGTGAAGGCAGTTCAACGAATCACAACGTCTCATTTAGAAGCAGCGAGGGCAGCGCTCGTCACACCAAGCTTCAACGGTGAGAAAAACCAAAGAAAGCAAGAGTACAGGCTAAGAGAACACGGGTATTACAGTATATCACCCCTCGGTGTAGTACACATGTACACTCGGTCGGAGCGTTTAGGGTTCCTGCTGTCTGAGTGATGTCCATGTTCCCCGGGTCCCGTGCTCCCCAGCTCCATGTCCCCTTAATATGAAGACTTTTCAAAAGGGTTTTATGTCTTCAGAAACGTTTCTCTGGGTCAATATGTTGAAATCACCCGCCTCGGGCTTACAGCCCACTGATAGGCTACCACTGGCTCCTACAACCTCGAGTTTAAAAGGTATAGCAAGTGATGTTAATCCATTAGTGCAGAGATCTTCAACAGGGGGGTCGTGACCCCTAGGGGGGTCCTCAGACTCACTGCAGGGGGCCACCAAATTCTTAAAAAACTTTTGTTTCTTTTTTCAAAAATGACACATTGAAGATAAGCTTACTATAGGTAAGGTATCCACTATGGTAGCTATACAATTAAGCTTAAAGAGTCACTGTGCCTTCCACATGTATGTTTAACATTACAACATGATGTATACATAATATCAAATTTTATTCATCCATTCGGCTCAGTTTAATATGTAACTCAATTGTTTACAATATATGGGGGTCCCTACTCTGTCTCTCTTTGAGCTACGGGGTCCCTGGCCTAAAAAACGTTGAAGACCCCTGTTTTAGTGAATATCGGTCACCTAGCTCTCCGTTTTCTGTGACTTGAGAGTAAAAAACAGTCTGTTTTCCATTCACAAATCCAGGGCTGTGTATTAACACAAACAGGAAAGGAGTTACCAGCCAATCAGCAACAGTTAAAGGTGGATGGGGGGGGCAGCAGTTCACTATCCCTTATGGGCTTACTGCACCTTTAATTAACTTTAATTGACTTTAGACATTGAAATCTCCACGTTTTGTTTTAGCATTTGAAACATGCATGTCCCTTGGGTTCTTTTGCACGCTGAACTACGACGACAGCCCTTACCAATCTCTTAACAA
>CM057244.1:30601756-30831756 GCA_029931835.1 Etheostoma nigrum | reverse complement strand
TCTACAACGTCCCTGTTAGTGATGGCGTTGCATAGTCTGTCCACCAGAGGACGCTCTACAACATCCCTGTTAGTGATGGCGTTGCATAGTCTGTCCACCAGAGGACGCTCTACAACGTCCCTGTTAGTGATGGCGTTGTATAGTCTGTCCACCAGAGGACGCTCTACAACGTCCCTGTTAGTGATGGCGTTGCATAGTCTGTCCACCAGAGGACGCTCTACAACGTCCCTGTTAGTGATGGCGTTGCATAGTCTGTCCACCAGAGGACGCTCTACAACGTCCCTGTTAGTGATGGCGTTGCATAGTCTGTCCACCAGAGGACGCTCTACAACATCCCTGTTAGTGGTGGTGTTGCATAGTCTGTCCACTAGAGGACGCTCTACAACGTCCCTGTTAGTGATGGCGTTGCATAGTCTGTCCACCAGAGGACGCTCTACAACGTCCCTGTTAGTGATGGCGTTGCATAGTCTGTCCACCAGAGGACGCTCTACAACGTCCCTGTTAGTGATGGCGTTGCATAGTCTGTCCACAGGAGGACGCTCTACAACGTCCCTGTTAGTGATGGCGTTGCATAGTCTGTCCACCAGAGGACGCTCTACAACGTCCCTGTTAGTGATGGCGTTGCATAGTCTGTCCACCAGAGGACGCTCTACAACGTCCCTGTTAGTGATGGCGTTGCATAGTCTGTCCACCAGAGGACGCTCTACAACGTCCCTGTTAGTGATGGCGTTGCATAGTCTGTCCACCAGAGGACGCTCTACAACGTCCCTGTTGACAACACTGATTTTTTTGTTTTTGTTATTGTGTTTTTGTTCAAAGGACTTTAAGTTTCATAACTTAAGTTTGTATTTTTATACATTTTATTTATCAGAACTTTAATATATTTTGATGTATTATTATCATATTATTTTAGTGAGAACTCATAAATAACTACAAATAACTAATGTTAGGGAAATCTGTTTATGTTTTGGAATGCGTTTGTGGATTTTATTTTTAAATATCCAAATATTTGTATCGTATCGGTCTATCAGTCGGGCTGTAATATAGACTTGACAAGTCTCTGCGCCAAATACACATTAATAAAACATCTCAATATGTAGATGTCTACATATCTGTTTTATATCATTTTATACTGAATGTTTTGGACAAAAGACATGTTAAGACATCAGCTTGGACTTGGAGAAAATGGACATATTTTTACTATTTGGTGACTTTTATAGATTAAACAAATAAAACGATTAATCGTTAAAATAATCTTCAGATAAACAACAATGAAAATGATCGTTTTAGTAGCGGCCTTAACCCCAAAACAGGAACTGGAACACCCTTTTGTCTGTTTTCTACTCTTCATCCATCGGATTCTCTGCGTTTTGTTTTTTATTTCAGGTGTTAAAAAGGTTTCATTTGTGGTGTGGGGTGCGTTTGTGTGCGGACTCACGGCGCCCTCTGCCGGGTGGGATGGCGGCACATTGATGCTTGATGTCCAGAGCGCAGGCGGTGTGGAGGACGGGGTCGACGAAGATGTCCGCTTTACTCTCCTTCAGCATGTTCAACACCTCCTGCAGGACGAGGGGGGAGGAAGAAGAAAGAGAGGAGGGGAGGGACAGGAAGAGGAAGAAAGAAATGAGAAGCAGAAAGAAAAAACCAAGGAGCAAAAGAGGACGAAGAAAACATGGAAGAGGGGAAAGAGAGGAGAAATAAGAAAAAGCAGAGGGGGAAACAGGAGAATGAAAAAGCAAAAGGGGGAAAGAGAGAATAAGGAAGTGGAGAAAGAAGAAAAAGCAGAGGGCGATAAAGAGGAGGAAGAAAAAGCCAAGGGGGCAAAGTGAAAGAGAAGAAGGAAAAGAAGTGGAGGAGGAAAGGAGGAGGAGGAGGGGTAGAGATGGGGGAGAAGGTGGATGGAAAAAAGACAATGAGGAGCAAAAGAGGACAAAGAAAACATGGAAGAGGGGAAAGAGAGGAGAAATAAGAAAAAGCAGAGGGGGAAAGAGAGAATAAGGAAGTGGAGAAAGAAGAAAAAGCAGAGGGCGATAAAGAGGAGGAAGAAAAAGCCAAGAGGGCAAAGTGAAAGAGAAGAAGGAAAAGAAGTGGAGGAGGAAAAGGAGGAGGAGGAGGGGTAGAGATGGGGGAGAAGGTGGATGGAAAAAAGACAATGAGGAGCAAAAGAGGACAAAGAAAACATGGAAGAGGGGAAAGAGAGGAGAAATAAGAAAAAGCAGAGGGGGAAAGAGAGAATAAGGAAGTGGAGAAAGAAGAAAAAGCAGAGGGCGATAAAGAGGAGGAAGAAAAAGCCAAGAGGGCAAAGTGAAAGAGAAGAAGGAAAAGAAGTGGAGGAGGAAAAGGAGGAGGAGGGGTAGAGATGGGGGAGAAGGTGGATGGAAAAAAAGACAATGAGGAGCAAAAAAAAGAAGATGATGAAAAGATGAAAAAGAAGATAAAAGAAGGGAAGGAAGAGGTGGAGGAAGGTGGAGAGAAGAGGATGCAGGAGGATCAGAATAAAGAGGGTGTGGGGGGAAACAAAGGACGGAATGAAAATACATGAGTGCCTGTACAGATGGCGACGCTGTGATTTACGTAGCCTGCTCGGTGGTCAGTGAAGGCAGCAGTGGGTCAGTTTACCTTCTTACATCCTTCCTGTTTGATCTTCAGCAGGTTCACCTTCAGACACTCCTCCACCTGCCCCGTCTGCTCCTGAGCCGCCGCTTCCTCCGAACACAGCCGGGAGATCTAGAACACACACACACACACACACACAGACACAGACACAGAAAGACAAGAAAGAAAGAAAGAGAGAAGAGAGAAGAGAGAGAGAGAGTTAAGGAACTGACAGCTATCTGTGACAGCCTTTCATTTCTGTTGGAATGCTGACAAAATGTAATTTACTGTTTTGATATCTTCAGAGGAAAGACAATTCAAGACGTAAAGGAAGCTTACAAATACTGTCTGACAAAAAAACTAGCCCATTTCAAAGTAGTCTGTTCAGCCAATCACACCAGCCGGTTTCACCTAGACAACCAATGAGGAAGGGGGATGATAACTCGGCCAATTAATGACGTAACATCCCCCCCAGGTGGCCACACGGACACATTGCAACAATGCCAATGAGTCCTTCATATTACATTAGATAAACACTGGAAAACATGTGAACATCCACTTTTCAGCTTTAGGCCCAAATTAATCTCTTTACACCTTTCTCTTGGACTAAATTAAGTTGAGTTTGCTCTAAAAATGTAGATATAAAGTACATGGGTGTCAGGTTATATGCAAATACCCTTTAAGATTAGATTAGATTATACTTTATTCATCCCACAACGGGGACATTTTGTTGTTACAGCAGCAGCATTTTTTCCAATAACAGCAAAAAAAACTAAAACACACAAACAAGTAAACACACAAGAAATACAGGCAAACAATAGACAATGATTATATGGTAGACTGAGTAAGCTAAAAGGCGTCAAATAAAGGTATTTTAAGGTGCGGTTGCCATGATACAAGACACAATATTGCAGTGTAAGGGACGTTTAAAATTAAATTGAATGTGTAGAGTAATGAAGCAAGAGTCTGTAGCATAATTTAAATTCTATTAACCTGTGACCATAAATATTGAAAAGTAAATACTTGTAATAAAATAATATAAATACCGATATTAAAGATAAAGATAAAGGTTAAAGGTTATTTATTTAAAGGTTATTTTATATGTAAAGATCGAGAAAATGCCCTTAGACCTCACAGAGTTTAACATTTATAATAGAATATGAGGCTTTCAGATGTGTGTGTGTGTGTGTGTGTGTGTGTGTGTGTGTGTGTGTGTGTGTGTGTGTGTATTTGTAAGAAAGAAAGCAGGATCAATGAAGCGTAAAGTTAAGTAATTTTTTTCATGCCATTTTTCAGCCTTTCAGATATGTAGATGTCTACATATCTGTTTTATATCTTTTTAAACTGAACCATTTTGGGGTTTTGGACAAAACTAGACACGTTAAGACATCACCTGGGACTTTGACATTTTATAGACTAGACAAATAAAACCATTATTCGTTAAAATAATCTTCAGATTAAACAATGAAAATAATGGTTAGTTGCAGCCTTAGAGCAAAGTCTGTTCCACTTCCTGTTTTAAGGGCTGTTTTCTACTCTTCATCCATTGACTTTCACTTCCCTCTCTAACAACAAGCAGATAGATCTGGTTTCATCTGTTATGTGAGGTGCGTTTGTGTGTGGACTCACAGCGCCCTTTGCCGGGTGTGTGTGTGTGTGTGTGTGTGTGTGTGTGTGTGTGTGTGTGTAAGAAAGAAAGCAGAAATGTGTGGACCTCCTGTGTGCAGTGGATCTGCAGCTGGGGGTCCAGTCTGTAGTCCAGCGCCGACTCCTGCAGGATGACCTGGATCTGAGCCTCACAGTCTGGGGACAAACGCTGTCGCATCGCAGAAAACACAGAAAACACACGCATGAATATTAATTTAACTAAATAATAAAAACACTGAATTTGACAAAAAAATACTTTAATGACTCATTTCTAATTTAATTTAAGTGTTTTTAAGAGTTCTTGGTATTCGATGCATTGAATTGTTGTTTTTTTTAATATTGTTTAATATTCTGTATATACACTTTTCTGTTGGTTCTTCGTCAATTTAAGCACCGCAACCCTGATCTTCTCTAGACATTACCCAGAGGAGCCGGGGGTGAGAACACAGATGTCCCAATCAGTTGGACGGGACATAAACAGAGGTCTTCACCCTGCCAACGGTGATGTTTGAATGAGCCCATGTGTGAGCAGAGCAGCTCGTTGGGCGAGGAATTCCCAGCGAGCGAGTGGACGCGTTGATGATGTTCCCATCATGCAGCTGGCGCAAAACCATGTTAAAAAAAAAAAAAAGACATCCGAGTGTGACAAGAAGGGCGATTTACACAAAGATGCCTACGAAAAAGTCAAACTGGAGAGACGCCGAGATTCAGGGACTTCTGTCGACGCTGAAATCGCCAGACTAATTCAAGGAACGGCAAGAAACTCGGTTGTTTAGGACCAAAATACAAAGCGGCTCCGTTACCGCGGTGCAATCTGCATCATGTCCTGCCTCTTGCACACTCTACCCAGAAACAACTCCTCACCTGAACCACACCGGGTATATTCAGTAGGCAAGAACGCAGAATCTCCTGTTGTGTGCTACGTTTGGGAAAGGAAAACTCTAGGCGTGCATAAAAGTAACACATGTACGGAAGAGGATTAGGGCCACTGGTGAAAAATGTATGTGAGTTCTGACTTTTTTCTCAGAATTCTGAGATTAAAGTCAGAATTCTGACTTTTTTCTCAGAATTCTGACTTTAATCTCAGAATTCTGACTTTTTTAAATTCTGAGATTAAAGTCAGAATTCTGAGATTAAAGTCAGAATTCTGACTTTAATCTCAGAATTTAAAAAAGACAGAATTCTGAGAAAAAAGTCAGAATTCTGACATTAAAGTCAGAATTCTGACATTAATCTCAGAATTTAAAAAAGTCAGAATTCTGACATTAATCTCAGAATTTAAAAAAGTCAGAATTCTGAGAAAAAAGTCAGAATTCTGAGAAAAAAGTCAGAATTCAATTCTGAGAAAAAAGTCAGAACTCATAAACTTTTCACCAGTGGCCCTAATCCTCTTCCGTACACATGCACTTATTTTAAAAGAGCCCCTATGATACTCCTGTTGGGGTCTACTAGAATCGGTGCACATGCTTTGATGTTCCAAAAACATGTGTGGCCCTATCTGGCACCCGGCGCAGCGCAAAGCCCTGATGCAAGGGTAGTCTGTAGCTGTAGGAGAAAGCTCCATTTGGAGAGAAGTGGGTTTTTTTTGTGCTTTATGCATCTATAATATACACAAACACTATATAAACAGACTAAAACATGGGGAAAATCCCCAAAAGCTTAATAGTGGCTCTTTAAGAAAGATAAGACGAAGACGATCAAAGTGTCGGACCTGGTCGGAGTATTTGAGCTTGAGGCAGGAGATGACCTGGCCCTCCAGCTCGCTGTCGGCCGTCGCCTTGTTCAGGATGGGCTGGCAGAACTTTGGGATGTCGGCTTTACAGGCCTTCCTCAGGACCGGGTTCAGCCTGTAGTCTGCACACACACACACATACACACACACACACACACACACACACACACACACACACACAGAGACACACACAGAGACACACACAGAGACACACACAGAGACACACACAGAGACACACACAGAGACACACACAGAGACACTTTCAGAAGGTGGACGTGAATTAAGCTGAGTGGAGAGTTTGTTTGTGTTTGTGTGTGTGTGTGTGTGTGTGTGTGTGTGTGTGTGTGTGTGTGTGTGTGTGTGTGTGTGTGTGTGTGTGTGTGTGTGTGTGTGTACCTGTGTTCTGGGTGATCTGTCTTTTGGTGATCATCTGCTTGCATTTCGGATCCATCAGCTCGCTGTTCTTGTTCTGTTTCAGACACTGAAGAACGTTCTTTCCCTCCGACTCCGTACAGAACCGCTGAAAACACACATTCACACCAAACTCAGTTACACACCGGAGCAAACACATTGTACTAACTCATATTAATGTCCAATGTGTTCCGTGCTTAAAGCTCACAGATCGGGTTGTTTTCCGCATTTTTTACATTTCTGTTGTAAAAAATCAATGTCAGAATTACTGTGATTCACATGAGAACACCGCAGATGTGACGAGACTTTACAGCCAGGCTCAAACACTCTGAGAATGTTGTGTTGGAATCACTAGGACACTAGTACTTGTACAGGGCCACGAACGGATCAGGGTACAAGCGGCCGAAATGGGTTTCCTCAGGAAGGGGGGTCTGGCGTCTCCCTTAGAGATCGGGTGAGAAGCTCAGTCCTCCGAGAGGAACTCGGAGTAGAGCCGCTGCTCCTTCACGTCGAAAGGAGCCAGTTGAGGTGGTTCGGGCATCTGGTGAGGATGCCTCCTGGGGGGGTCCCTAGGGAGGTGGTCCAGGCACGTCCAGCTGGGAGGAGGCCTCGGGGAAGACCAGGACTAGGTGGAGGGACGTCCAGCTGGGAGGAGGCCTTGGGGAAGACCCAGGACTAGATGGAGGGACGTCAAGCTGGGAGGAAGCCTCGGGCAAGACCCAGGACTAGGTGGAGGGACGTCCAGCTGGGAGGAGGCCTTGGGGAAAACCCAGGACTAGGTGGAGGGACGTCAAGCTGGGAGGAAGCCTCGGGCAAGACCCAGGACTAGGTGGAGAGACGTCCAGCTGGGAGGAGGCCTCGGGGAAGACCAAGGACTAGGTGGAGGGACGTCCAGCTGGGAGGAGGCCTTGGGGAAGACCCAGGACTAGGTGGAGGGACGTCCAGCTGGGAGGAGGCCTCGGGGAAGACCCAGGACTAGGTGGAGGGACGTCTAGCTGGGAGGAGGCCTCGGGGAAGACCCAGGACTAGGTGGAGGGACGTCCAGCTGGGAGGAGGCCTTGGGGTAGACCCAGGACTAGGTGGAGGGACGTCTAGCTGGGAGGAGGCCTTGGGGAAGACCCAGGACTAGGTGGAGGGACGTCTAGCTGGGAGGAAGCCTCGGGCAAGACCCAGGACTAGGTGGAGAGACGTCCAGCTGGGAGGAGGCCTCGGGCAAGACCCAGGACTAGATGGAGGGACGTCCAGCTGGGAGGAGGCCTCGGGCAAGACCCAGGACTAGGTGGAGAGACGTCCAGCTGGGAGGAGGCCTCGGGGAAGACCAAGGACTAGGTGGAGGGACGTCCAGCTGGGAGGAGGCCTTGGGGAAGACCCAGGACTAGGTGGAGGGACGTCCAGCTGGGAGGAGGCCTCGGGCAAGACCCAGGACTAGGTGGAGGGACGTCCAGCTGGGAGGAGGCCTCGGGAAGACCCAGGACTAGGTGGAGGGACGTCTAGCTGGGAGGAGGCCTTGGGGAAGACCCAGGACTAGGTGGAGGGACGTCCAGCTGGGAGGAGGCCTCGGGCAAGACCCAGGACTAGGTGGAGGGACGTCCAGCTGGGAGGAGGCCTCGGGAAGACCCAGGACTAGGTGGAGGGACGTCTAGCTGGGAGGAGGCCTTGGGGAAGACCCAGGACTAGGTGGAGGGACGTCCAGCTGGGAGGAGGCCTTGGGGAAGACCCAGGACTAGGTGGAGGGACGTCAAGCTGGGAGGAAGCCTCGGGCAAGACCCAGGACTAGGTGGAGAGACGTCCAGCTGGGAGGAGGCCTCGGGGAAGACCAAGGACTAGGTGGAGGGACGTCCAGCTGGGAGGAGGCCTTGGGGAAGACCCAGGACTAGGTGGAGGGACGTCCAGCTGGGAGGAGGCCTCGGGCAAGACCCAGGACTAGGTGGAGGGACGTCCAGCTGGGAGGAGGCCTCGGGGAAGACCCAGGACTAGGTGGAGGGACGTCTAGCTGGGAGGAGGCCTTGGGGAAGACCCAGGACTAGATGGAGGGACGTCCAGCTGGGAGGAGGCCTTGGGGAAGACCCAGGACTAGGTGGAGGGACGTCAAGCTGGGAGGAAGCCTCGGGCAAGACCCAGGACTAGGTGGAGAGACGTCCAGCTGGGAGGAGGCCTCGGGGAAGACCAAGGACTAGGTGGAGGGACGTCCAGCTGGGAGGAGGCCTTGGGGAAGACCCAGGACTAGGTGGAGGGACGTCCAGCTGGGAGGAGGCCTCGGGCAAGACCCAGGACTAGGTGGAGGGACGTCCAGCTGGGAGGAGGCCTCGGGGAAGACCCAGGACTAGGTGGAGGGACGTCTAGCTGGGAGGAGGCCTCGGGGAAGACCCAGGACTAGGTGGAGGGACGTCCAGCTGGGAGGAGGCCTTGGGGAAGACCCAGGACTAGGTGGAGGGACGTCAAGCTGGGAGGAAGCCTCGGGCAAGACCCAGGACTAGGTGGAGAGACGTCCAGCTGGGAGGAGGCCTCGGGGAAGACCAAGGACTAGGTGGAGGGACGTCCAGCTGGGAGGAGGCCTTGGGGAAGACCCAGGACTAGGTGGAGGGACGTCCAGCTGGGAGGAGGCCTCGGGCAAGACCCAGGACTAGGTGGAGGGACGTCCAGCTGGGAGGAGGCCTCGGGGAAGACCCAGGACTAGGTGGAGGGACGTCTAGCTGGGAGGAGGCCTTGGGGAAGACCCAGGACTAGATGGAGGGACGTCCAGCTGGGAGGAGGCCTTGGGGAAGACCCAGGACTAGGTGGAGGGACGTCAAGCTGGGAGGAAGCCTCGGGCAAGACCCAGGACTAGGTGGAGAGACGTCCAGCTGGGAGGAGGCCTCGGGGAAGACCAAGGACTAGGTGGAGGGACGTCCAGCTGGGAGGAGGCCTTGGGGAAGACCCAGGACTAGGTGGAGGGACGTCCAGCTGGGAGGAGGCCTCGGGCAAGACCCAGGACTAGGTGGAGGGACGTCCAGCTGGGAGGAGGCCTCGGGGAAGACCCAGGACTAGGTGGAGGGACGTCTAGCTGGGAGGAGGCCTCGGGGAAGACCCAGGACTAGGTGGAGGGACGTCCAGCTGGGAGGAGGCCTTGGGGAAGACCCAGGACTAGGTGGAGGGACGTCAAGCTGGGAGGAAGCCTCGGGCAAGACCCAGGACTAGGTGGAGGGACGTCCAGCTGGGAGGAGGCCTTGGGGAAGACCCAGGACTAGGTGGAGGGACATCAAGCTGGGACGAAGCCTCGGGCAAGACCCAGGACTAGGTGGAGAGACGTCCAGCTGGGAGGAGGCCTCGGGGAAGACCAAGGACTAGGTGGAGGGACGTCCAGCTGGGAGGAGGCCTCGGGGAAGACCCAGGACTAGGTGGAGAGATTATATCTCCAACCTGGCCTGGGAACGCCTCGGGACCCCCCAGTCGGAGCTGGTTGATGGGGCTCGGGAAAGGGAAGTTTGGGGTCCCCTACTGGAGCTGCTGCCCCCGAGACCCGATACCGGATAAGCGGATGAAGATGGACGGATGGATGGACGAACGGATCAGCACCAGCTTACATCCAGGATATGGTCAAACCCTAACCCCACCCCCCTCTGCACCAGCCAGCCTGCTTGCTGCCCCCTCACAGCGGGGGAACTGATCACTCTAAATCCTGACTGTTTGCTGTCCTGGCTCCTAAATGGTGGAATGAGCTCCCTACAGACATCCTGATGGCCGAAAGCCTACGCATCTCCCGCCGAAGGCTAAAAAAAACCATCTCTTTCAATTACATTTCGGATGAACATGAAGAAGGAAAAGAAGAAAAGAGGGAAAGGGAAAACAACATTCTTGAAACTGCACTTTCACATTTCTCTTTGCAGTTTTGCTTATTTAAGGCCAATGTATTTGAACATACTACTTGTTGTCTTGAGTTTGCACCTTCAGGGTTGAAAACACGGAATTGGAAGTCGCTTTGGATAAAAGTGTCGCTAAATGACATGTACTGTAATGTTATCGGGGTGTAACCGCACACAGAAGCAACCACGTTCAGACATTTCACAGACCAAACAACTAATCGATCAATCGAGAAAACAATCCACTGATTATTGTTGCCAACGGCACACAGCTACAATCTCACACTTCTGAACTCTGGTTCCTCATTACGTGTATTCTGCATGCGCTGGACTGTGACGGTTCGGCATGAATAAAGGAAACGTTACAGCCCTGTTTCTGAATCCTGGTTTCCATGGCATCATGACAAAACATGCTCTCACGCGAATTATATCTTCCTGTAATGATAGCTGTCGGTCAAGGTAGGCTAAAGAGCTCTCTTTGAGTGAGATTGCCTTGTAGGTGTCCAATCATAGAAGGAGCAGTGACTCCCTTGGTTTTCGCCCCCAAAATGTCAAAAGTCGGTTTTATTCACACGCACAGATATCAACTTCGAAAGCAGAATGACCTGTGGGAGTGCTTGTGTCTGCTTCTCCAACCTTTATCTACCAACCCTTATACAACTGGCTCAGGTCTGCCTTGCACCAGCTCTTAATTATGCTGTTATAGTTTTAGACTGCCGGGGACTTCCTTCCTTTGACACACTGAGCTCCTCTCTCCTCCACCCTTTCCATCTGTGTGCATCCATGTCCCAGAAATGCTTGTTACTAACCTAGCTCTGGGGACTTTATTCCCCGGGGCCCTTATGTTATGTTATGTATGTCGCCCAGCAGTTTTCCTTGGATTAGGGTGGCATCTAACTCATGGTTGCAGCTATCACCGTGGTCCTGCTCCACGCCCTGCTATGCAAGTTCCATTATCTTCTACTGTGACTATTATTGCCACTGTTCATTACACCACCTACCGGCACCGTCAGACACCTCCTACCAAGAGCCTTGGTCTGTCTGAGGTTTCTCCCTAAAAGGAAGTTTTTCCTCACCACTGTTGCACTAAATGCTTGCTCTTGGGGGAATTACTAGAATTGTTGTGTCTTTGTAAATTATAGAGTGTGGTCTCGATCTACTCCATCTGTAATGTGTCTTGAGATAACTCTTGTTATATAGATGCTATAAATAAAATTGAATTGCATATGCGTGGGTGCCGTTCTTTACTTCTCCCTATGTTGTGTTCCATGCTCGCAGCTGCTGGATTGTGCAGTTGGTGTGAGACGTGTAATATCTGCTCGTGCGAAATAATATAATTTGCGTGGAGCATGTTTTATCACACTCTCAAGATAAGACGAACTACACACTGCAGGTTTCCCCGACCTACCCTGATCATGTGCTTGCAGACTCTCATCAGCTGGTAGTCCAGTTCAGGATCAACCATCTCGTTCTCCTGCAGCTTGAAGATCCGCTGGTGGCAACGCTGAGTCAGCTGACGCTTGTTCTCCTTCAGACACTCGATAACCTACAGAGACAATTGGTAGCATGTAAGTCTATATTACAGTGTTTTACCACTAAAACCCTAACCAGAGACTGCAAATTAGAAGTCCCCGATACGCCGCATCGGTTGCCCTTTAGATGTAACAATGCCTATATGTATTGTCCCTGACAAATGAACTGATCAAATACATAAAATAAAGAAACACTGCACACCTGTACTCGCTTCATTAAGCACTTTTCACTTCTTCTGGAATTCTACCTGATAAAATGGGCCCCAAATGCTGCAGTCAGCTGACAACACAACTGGACATTACAATGACAACTGTGTGCGGCGGCTGACCTGTGCGTTGCCGAAGGCCACGTTCTGACACAGCCGGGTGATGTCCTGCTTACAGGAGTCGTACAGCTCGGGCTCCAGGCGGATGTCCTCCGACTGCATAGAGATTCAGTGGGATTTAGAGGGTTTACAGAGAAACACAGACACAACGAAAACACAGACACTTTGAATCTGTGCAGAACAGAAAAAAGAAACTCAGACCAGCTGAAGGAAACATCTCAGGAGAGATGAGCAGAAACGTTTCTGCTGAGGTTTTACAAATGTTTCAAAGGTAATTCGCTCTGCTTTACAAGATGCTAGAGGTCATTCCTACTAAACTTCTGCTCCAATTTCTCACACACACACGCACACATCATGTCTGATCGATAGATAGTCTGCTGACTGACTGCGTTGGTGACCCCTGTGTCTGTGAACGTACCATCTCCACCTCCTCCACCCGAAGCTGTTTACGACATTTGATGGAGACTCGCTGCTCCTTGGCGTCCTGCAGGGTGTCGTTTCTCACCGTGGTGCTGAGGCAGATCACAACGTCCACCCTGAACGACAGGAAGACAAGAGGTCACGCGCACACACACACACACAGAGTTAGGAACGCCTCGCTGAAGATGGGAGAGTCGACTGTTGTTGCTGGACTACTGGGTGGAAAAGTCTGTTGGCAGCTAACATTATAATTCAGTTAGTCTTCTTCTGAAAAACAGAGCTGAAAACTCAGGAGGAGTTTTAGGAAACCGAACTGCCATCCTTCACAAAAACACCTGAGAATGGAAGTTTTATTTTCCATAACTCTCTTCCCAAAAGGTCCGCCTACTTAGCTGTCAGAATAAAGACGTGAAGCCGAAAGTCCCAAAGCAAGTAAGTTGGCTTTGTTTAGTGGGGATTGATTTGGTACAAATGTGATACAATGGTAGAAAATGTGTATATATATAGTACATTCATGCACTCAGGTTAAATAATACTGTGTGTACTTGTACTCCTTAATAACAATAAAATATTTTATCTAGAAGTAATTGTTTCTTTCCGCTGCAGCTACAGTATGAAGGTCAGATTGATGTCCATGTCTTACTTCTTCTTGATGTTGGGACAAAGTTTGAGAACGTCCTCCTTGCAGGCCGTCTTGAACTTGTAGGAGAAACGGAAATCTTTGATCTGAATCTGCAGAGAGAGAGAGAGACAGACAGAGAGAGAGACAGAGAGAGAGAGAGGGACAGAGAGAGAGAGAGACAGAGAGAGACAGAGAGAGAGAGAGGGACAGAGAGAGAGAGTGTAAGTGATGCAGCTAGCTAATCATGCTGCTGCATGCTGACATTTTGATGCCGATACACAGACATGTCTCCAATAACTCAATGAGCTAAACCATTAAAAGGATCAAGTATAAGTATTGTGCATATTTCAATATTGGCCAAAAGAAACTCTAGAGAAGTATCTGCCCATTTGTATCATAATTCATGTTTCATGTGTTGGTTCAGCGTTGTATTTTGTACAAGTTGAGCCAAGAATCGTCCTGATAACACATTGTTATCTGTCTGCTCACCAGCTGGAAGTGTGTCACTCCCACCCCACACTTCTCATTCATCTCCTTCTGGTGTTTGTTCTGAACCAAACACTCCATCAGATCACCGGTGTTGATCTGGTTATCAGCTACCTCCTGAGAGACAGAGAGAGACATTACATTAGTTCATGTGAAATTGCTCCCTGCTTTCTTCTTTTTCCTGAAACATTTTCCACTCTCACGCCTTTCTAAACCAAAAGCAGATTTTTTTTGATGCAGTTGAGACACAAAAGTCTAAATTCAAAACTGGATTTAAAAAGCATTATAATATCATAGAGTAACCCTTTCGCTGTGTACAGTACTCACATGGCAGTAGGTCTGGATGACGGGTTCACATGCTTGCATCAGCAGCGCCTCGATCTGAATATCCTGAGGACAGAACCAACAGATGCTGTTAACACAAAAGATCCAGTCCGTCTAACTTCTCTAATCCCATCAGGGTCACACACGCTTAACAGCAGCATGGTGGCCCGGCCATGATGGATGAAGGTTCTGGGTTCAAATCCAGGTTGTTCTGGGCCTTTGTGTGTAGAGTTGGTATGTTCTCCCCATGTCTGCATGGGTTTCCTCCAGCTGTTCTCCAGCTGCTCTCCAGCTGCTCTCTAGCTGCTCTCTAGCTGCTCTCTAGCTGCTCCAGTTTCCCCCTCACCATCACCAACATGTACTCGGTTCTCCAGTCAGAGCCCTTGATCAAGGCTCAGATCTGGTCCCCGGGCTGTAAATGGCTGCCCACTGCTCCCTTGAGGGATGGGTTAGATGCAGAGAATGAGCTTCCCTACACGCATATGTCCGAGCATCACAGCATCGGGAGCAATTCAGGGTTCAGTGTCTTGCTCAAGGGCCCTTTGGCATATTACAAGACCAGGGATCGAACCACCACCGAAGGACAACGCCGCCCCGCATACTAGGGATAGACCGATGATCGGGACGTTTTTTGTCCGTTTACAGATTTGTATCCGCGTTTTATTTGCCTGACAACCAAAGTTATTGAATTAAAAAGTGCTCTACTTTGGCTCGGCTACAGCTCTGTGTCTGTCCCTCTGCTCTGGTTTCACGCCCCCCCGCCCCCCCCCACAACACTATCTGACTCTCGGTTACTGGGTATCATGTTGGAAGTTTCTAATGTATTAAATCACTGCTTAAAGCATTTAAACAAAGTTTTGTGTTGAAGTTTGTAAAACTCCTGAATCTTAATTTTGACAAAAAGATTTTCATTTTCACTGTAAATGCATATCAGTTCCAAATATCGGTTCTCGGTTTTATTAACTACTACTACTACTACTACTACTACTACTACTACTAATAATAATAATAATAAGTTTTGGCCTTGAAAAATCAGTATCATTCAATCCCTAAAACATTCCTCAAAGCCGTCCCACGCCGTTCTGAGGAAACATTCAACACCTTAACCATCGTTAAATGTGCAAACCATTTGAGATTGAACGTGCCCCAGGAGTGGCTGCTTCACGTGTCTCTTCCTGCCAGTGCGAGTGTTTCATTATGGGCAGCAGCAGCAGCATGTGTGGTGGTTACCTCAGACTCCAGCTCCGTCAGGTTGCCCACCACGTCCCTGCAGCCGGACACCAGATCCTCCAGGTGGTCCTGCAGACACTCCAGCTCCTGTCCGGCCTCCGTCTTCTCGCTGCACCACTTCCCCAGGTCGGTCATGCATCGTGTCTGCAGCTCGGGGTCCAGCTTCACGTCCAGCGCCCTCTGGTGGAGGATCCTCTGCACCTCCACCTTACAGTCTCTAGAGAGCTGCAGCAGGGCCACAATGGCGGGTTAGTAGAGACACAAACCTTGAAGAAGCCTTAAACTGATACTCCACTCTGGATAAGTAGGATTTTGTTGTTTTAAAGTGGCTGTTAAAAGATTTGTGCATTTATGAACCCTCTGAGGAAGAAAAGACGCAACGACGCGTCCAAAACGGTGTTTGACAAAACTTCTTCTCAAAAAGCGATATTACAAAATTTAATTTCAGACATTTACTATTTTAAATCATATAATATAGCCGCAAGCGATGATTCGTGGGTTCAACCCTTTTTTCCCCCTCAGTATGAACTTAAAAGTAATTTCACACATGTGGTCCAACGTCGTAACGATTGGACAAACAGTGCACTTTGTTTAAAATGCCTACAACTGATTTGTCAAAACCATTTATTTTCAATTCAGTGTGATATGTAGCTCAGTGCAGCTCACGGCAATTTGAAAAAAGCAGAAGACCAACACCAAAACAATTGCTAATAAAAGCAGCAAGCTGTGATTCCAAGCTCAAACCTTGATTTGCGTCATTCCACGTCCAGTTATTGTGCATTTAAAGCGCCCTCTAGTGGTCAATTTGAATGAGACTTGCAAACATTGTTGACATTTCGTGGAAGTTTTGTGTTGATTGGACAAACATTTATTCATTTATAGCCGGATTTGCGCTATATCAACTGCAGTTTGTTTGGATTTATAGCGTCCCCTGGTGTTCAATTTCAATGAAACTTCCAGGGCGAGGTTCAGGTACTTATGAGGACATATCCCGAGAGATTTGTGATGATTGGACAATGTGATTTATAGTGAAATGTGTGTAATGCCACTCACCTATTTTTTGCTTGTAGCTCTCTCTAGTGGTGTATGTATATAAAACTGTCTGTGTATACCTGGGGCACTTATCTGAACATACCCTGGGAGTTTTGTGGTTTAGGGTACTAGTGGTGTATGTATATAAAACTGTCTGTGTATACCTGGGGCACTTATCTGAACATACCCTGGGAGTTTTGTGGTTTAGGGTACTAGTGGTGTATGTATATAAAACTGTCTGGGTATACCTGGGGCACTTATCTGAACATACCCTGGGAGTTTTGTGGTTTAGGGTACTAGTAGTGTATGTATATAAAACTGTCTGGGTATATCTGGGGCACTTATCTGAACATACCCTGGGAGTTTTGTGGTTTAGGGTACTAGTGGTGTATGTATATAAAACTGTCTGGGTATACCTGGGGCACTTATCTGAACATACCCTGGGAGTTTTGTGGTTTAGGGTACTAGTGGTGTATGTATATAAAACTGTCTGGGTATACCTGGGGCACTTATCTGAACATACCCTGGGAGTTTTGTGGTTTAGGGTACTAGTGGTGTATGTATATAAAACTGTCTGGGTATACCTGGGGCACTTATCTGAACATACCCTGGGAGTTTTGTGGTTTAGGGTACTAGTGGTGTATGTATATAAAACTGTCTGGGTATACCTGGGGCACTTATCTGAACATACCCTGGGAGTTTTGTGGTTTAGGGTACTAGTGGTGTATGTATATAAAACTGTCTGGGTATACCTG
Source organism: Etheostoma nigrum (assembly GCA_029931835.1). Taxonomy (NCBI): domain Eukaryota; kingdom Metazoa; phylum Chordata; class Actinopteri; order Perciformes; family Percidae; genus Etheostoma; species Etheostoma nigrum. Next base: position 30,814,805 of record CM057244.1, on the reverse strand, counting down.
GGGCACTTATCTGAACATACCCTGGGAGTTTTGTGGTTTAGGGTACTAGTGGTGTATGTATATAAAACTGTCTGGGTATACCTGGGGCACTTATCTGAACATACCCTGGGAGTTTTGTGACTGGCCTTACGGTTGCTGGTTTGTGTTCATTTATGTCCATGTTCTAGGCGGACCTTAATGGTCCTTGAGGCTTTTTTGTAGAGCACATTAAGCTGCACCTGTGTGAGAGATTTCAAGTCATTTGGACTTACGGTGTGTGCATTTTGAAGCCTTAATTACAGCAACGCCATGTGGCCGATTGGGTTCATATTCCTATAGAAGGGACTTACAATAAGAGACTTAGACAACGGGCATCAACTACAGACTGAGGATGATTCGTCATCAATTCAATCGGTTAGGTCTGATTCAGGGGCGTCAAGATTCTCCAAATCAAAGTTTTGACTTTCGATTTTAAGGTCACCATTCGATCCAATTTAAATAAACAAATAGTCAACAGGGACGGCAATGCCACAGTGTCAAAAAAAGCGGCAAAAGTGTTGAAAAACTGACAAAAACATAAGAAAAGGTTTTGAAAAAATATCGATAAGCCTCAACAAAAGTGTTGATTTTCAATTTTGACAGGAAGACAACACGAGGTTAAAAGCTGGTGTGACCGAACATTTAACTATATTTTATAGCAGATCTGCGTGTTTGGAAGATACTGAACATAAGATGGACGACAGATAAAGATTATGCAGCAGGAGAAGTTCCTACAGTCGTTTGGTATTTCTCTTGTAATGGAAACCGGCAAAAACTGGAATGAATTTCAACAGAAATGAAATCAAGCTGATTGTTGTCGCTTTCCTCCATGACGGAGGAAGATTTCTACATTTTTGAGCCTTCAGGGGAGATAGTTTGATACTAGTGCATTACATGTGAGTGGAGTATCGCTTTAAGGACTGCTTACACATCGGATTTTAATCAAGAACTCAATTTGCTCCCGTCGATTAATCAGCACAACCCAGTTTTACATAATTGGATAATTGCATTGATTCTTCACATCACAGTTTAGCAGCTCACTTCCACTTTTCACACAATAAAAAAACCCAGCTTCCACATGCACCGACATTAGAGAAGAATTACAGTACAATCACTTCCCAGGCATCATGACAGGCGTGTGCAGTTTCCGGTGATTATCATCAGTTCAGCAGCGCAACATACTCACAGTCAAACGCTGGCTTTCTGCTTCAGGCTCGCCACTGACGAGCTAGGGGAACATGCCGAGGTCAGTGAGGAAGTTCAGACGTACTGTACATTTGACTTCTTCTGCATACTGACACTAGATCTACAAACGGGTTTACAGCAGACAGGCAGTTTGAGCTCCACTTTCCCGTGTGATGGAGGTCACCGGCCGTTTTTTGTTTTTTTGGTGCTCACAGACGGGCGCTTTATAAGACAAAGAACCCCCGTTTCGCATGTGGTCATGTACTGTGTGTCAACTGTGTTCTTTTTGCCCCTTTTCATAGTCATTGTGAGTCTCTTTGTGTCTCTTAGTAGACATTTTGTGTCTCTTTGTAGTCACATCTCTTTGTACTCCTTTTTGTGTTTTTGGAATCAATGTCTCTTTGTAGCCATTTTGTGTCTCTTTGTACTCATTTTGTGTCTTTTAGTCATGTCTCTGTGTGGTCATTTTGTGTCTCTATGTGGTCATTATGTGTCTTTTTGTACTCATTTTGTGTCTTTTAGTCGTGTCTCTGTGTGGTCATTTTGTGTCTCGTGTTTTTTTTTGCCCATTTACAGTCGTGACTTTCTTTGTACTCATTTTGTGTCTCTACGTGGTCATTATGTGTCTTTTTGTACTCATTTTGTGTCTTTTAGTCATGTCTCTGTGTGGTCATTTTGTGTCTCTATGTGGTCATTATGTGTCTTTTTGTACTCATTTTGTGTCTTTTAGTCATGTCTCTGTGTGGTCATTTTGTGTCTCTATGTGGTCATTATGTGTCTTTTTGTACTCATTTTGTGTCTTTTAGTCGTGTCTCTGTGTGGTCATTTTGTGTCTCGTGTTTTTTTTTGCCCATTTACAGTCGTGACTTTCTTTGTAGCCATTTTGTGTCACTTTGTACTCATTTTGTGTCTCTACGTGGTCATTATGTGTCTTTTTGTACTCATTTTGTGTCTTTTAGTTGTGTCTCTGTGTGGTCATTTTGTGTCTTGTGTTTTTTTTGCCCATTTACAGAGTCGTGACTCTCTTTGTGTCTCTTTGTAGCCATTTTGTGTCTCTTTGTACTCATTTTGTGTCTCTAGGTGGTCATTATGTGTCTTGTGTTTTTTTTTGCCCATTTACAGAGTCGTGACTCTCTTTGTGTCTCTTTGTAGCCATTTTGTGTCTCTTTGTGATAATTTTGTGTCTGGTGTTTTTTTCATAGTCGTGACTGGGTGAGACCGGGAGAACTGTATAGAGTCTATACAGTTCTCCCGGTCTCTATAGAGGGACACCACTACAGGTAAGTTAATATGTAGTAAGTAATAATGCTAGGTGGAAAGGAAAGTATGCAGGAACTGATCATTTAAATAAAATAAAAAATGATATACTATATATATATATATATATATATATATATATATATATATATATATATATATATATATATATATATCAAACATTCCCCAGTGATGGTGGTGTCGTGGTGGAAAGAGGTGTCCTTAAGGAGAAACGCTGCAGAGACTCACCCTGCGTCCCTGCTCCACAGAGCGGTAGGCGTGGCGGTACAGGCAGGAGAAAATGGCGCCGGGGGGCATCATTTCACTAGTCTCGTTCCAGCCGTGAGTGTGGCAGAGCCGGGCCGCATCGCCCTGACATTTCTTATACAGGATGGGATCCAACCTGGGCAACAACACACGGTGTAACCACAAAGTATCAATTAAGTACATTGTCCATGTACACATACATATAGTACCACCTAGTTTCTAATCTCACATTTATTGGTGTTTCACAAGACTTTTCTTTTATGTTTTGCTTCCATAAGTCTCAACTACAAAGCAACTTATGTTTCTTTTTTAGCAAAGTTCAGTAAAAATAAAGCTGCAGGTTTTTTGTGTTTGTTTTTCCTATGAAGGAGGAGGATTAGCAGGACTTACTTCCAGTCTCTGGCGATAAAGTACTGCAGCTCCAGGAGCCTGTGTTCACAGTCCTCCACCATCTTCTCAGTGTACAGATGCTCCATCAGACAGGACAGGATCCTGCAGGATCAGCAACACAACAAGAACTGTATTAGTATTCATCACATACAAGTACACGTACAGTACAATGTAGTGAAATTCAATCTTTGCACCCGCTCTCGCCTTTCTTTTGTTTTTGCATTTGGTCTGTGGTGTCACATTCAGGAAGTGGCTTCTTTGAGAGCAGATGCAATACAACGAGGAGTTTGTATATATCTGAATTGTTGAATTAGTTGATGAAAACCATGTGCAGTAATACATAATAATATTGAGGAGGTGAAGAGTCCAGTGGAGATTCACACCACTATCATATACTCTAAGGAACTAAAAGAAACTGAGAAGAGGTCATTTTAATTTTACATGTTTGAAGTTTTAATACAAGTTTCTTTGAATTAGATAAAAATTAAAATCTTTCGGATTGAAGTCGGAGTCTCTGTATCAGGAGAAAAAATTATTTAACAAAAAAGGTGCAAATTAGATAAGATTATTACCAGAAACTACAGAAAATAAGGGGATGATGATAGATGGATGGATTCGATATATTATAACTACTATGTAGTATTACTATGCAGAAGAGAAACAAATGTCAGAAGCCTCGCTTTGCCTGACCTTCTCTGGTTTATCGGCATTTCTTTAAACCAATCAATCATCTTGGGTGGTGCTTTGCGCCAGACGGAGCAACGGTGTCTCTGCAAAGTAGCCTCGGGAAGGAACTGGTTTTGGTGGAACATGTAGACGTTCAAAAGTAGTTTGAGTCGTGCAACAGAAACCTCAGACTGGACAGAGTCAGCCGTCTGGATTTACCCTGCAGAGATCTGAGGACCAGGTAACCATAGTCCTGAGATTGGACAGATAGTCTAGCTAGCTGTCTGGATTTACCCTGCAGAGATCTGAGGACCAGGTAACCATAGTCCTCAGAAATCCACCGAAGGTTAGAACGCCGACACAGAGGCAGAGGAAGGGGACAGACATCTGGTCGAAAAGAGGGACCTCCAGCAGAATTCTGACAGCACCGGAACAATGCCTAAAGTGGAATGTCGTGGATGTAGACCAGAGCGTGAAAGACACAGGGACTCACATGGGGTCTCCGCTGCGGATGTGTTTGCAGGCGGTCTGGATGACGGACTCGCAGGCCTCATTGAGTGCTCGGTCGATGCGGTAGTCGGCTCCGGGATCTGCTTCCTGGATCAGAATCTGGAGCTGAGATCAGAAAACACAATATCAACATAAATAAAAATCAACACATTACATACATATACAGTACACACACACACACACAATTGGGACGATGCACATTAAATCAAGGAAATCGCAATATTGATAGGCTTATTTGGGTTAAGAATATCTGGATATCTGATTTTTTCGACCAGCCCTACCTACAGCTGACATAAATGCCGACTTACCGCCCTCTGGCAGTCGGGGTCGATGGCGCCCATGTCTCCTCTGCCGACCCTCATCAGGCAGTGCAGCGTCCGTCCTTTGCGGTGCAGACCGGAGCAGTGGCCCTCGATCTCGCTCCGACAGTGCAGCACGATCTCCGGACTCAGAGAGAAATCCTCCATCAGCATCCGCCTGTAGTCCATCATCTCGCCCTGACACTCGCCACTGACCACACGGCCTGGGAGACACACACACACACACACACACGTATGAAACACTCAAACACCTTTAAATCATTAGTAGCTCCATCGACTTCTGCAAGTTGTGGTCAATAGAACATTGTGTGTTATGTCATTTTCTAAAGTTTTCCCAAAATGACTGAATTGTAGGTATGGCTGCACGATGTGAGGAAAATACGCAGTATGCGATAACGTTGAATGTTGCGATAAAGATATTAAGTGTTCCGATAAAATACAACAAATTGAAGATGAAATAAATTAAGAAAATCATATTCAACATTCTTTTATTGAACATTGCATTGAATGTAAAATTGGCACCACTAAAAAAAAAAAGTAAGTGCAGTTTTCTATGTAAATTTTCTTTCAACTAACACAAAAAGTCTTCGCGATGACAAAAGATATCTTGTTGAAATGAATCACTGCATTGATGCATCAATGCAGTGATTCAGTCACCTGTTGATTTTTTGCAGTCACTGCTTATTTGTGTATATTTATTTCTATTTCTCACTGTTAATCACCAGCATCTGTACGGCATCAACAGGGGTCGACATTGTTTTTTTGTGTGTGTGTGTGACGTCAAAATCTGTGGGTGTACAACAATCTGGTACGAGTTCACGGGTAGTAAGTTATGGGTTTGACTGCCGTTCCAGGACACTTTTATGGGTAATAAGTTGTGAACACACAGGTTATGGGGTGCCTGGAACACAGCATTAATCAGCCAGATCAACGTAAACCAGCTGTGTGCATGTGTGTGTGTGTGTGTTTTCAGATTTCAGAGGCTTTCAATTTGACTGAAGGACAACTATAATTTTAAATCGCAATTTCTGAGACAGTTCATTGTACAGAAAAATCGAGACTTGCTACAGCTCTACTCATATGGCACAGTTCCCTCATACAGTGCAGCCCTGGGAGGGAGGGGAGTGAGAGGACAGACAGGAGGGGAGTGAGAGGACAGACAGCAGGGGAGTGAGAGGACAGACAGGAGGGGAGTGATCGACAGACAGGAGGGGAGTGAGAGGACAGACAGGAGGGGAGTGAGAGGACAGACAGGAGGGGAGTGATCGACAGACAGGAGGGGAGTGAGAGGACAGACAGGAGGGGAGTGAGAGGACAGACAGGAGGGGAGTTAGAGGCGGAGCTGCTTACCTCTGTGTACCGCCGACTCCAGACAGAGCAGCAGGTAGGACAGGCGAGCCTCGCGGGCTCGGGGCATGTTGCTGTCGGCGCTGCAGTGGTACTTCCTCAGGTCCGACTTGCAGGCTTTGGCCAGCGAGTAGCTCACCTTGTAGTCCTGGGCGATCAGCTTCTGCCGGGTGGTCAAAGCTTCGCGGCACTGAGGACACACAGCCGCCCGTCAGCATCACAGTACAGATTCAAACTATGTGGACTATGGTCTTTTTTTTTTTTTAGCCTTGTTTCTTCTCCAAAGCCAGCATGACGTCGTCATACTAACGTCCAATCAGAGCATCGGAGTATGTGACGAAGGCCAGCTAATAAATTAAACGCTTGCCGAATCCCGTAGGAAGCACGGCAAAATCTTTCCCATCGACAAATGCACTGATCGAGGTTCTCTGTTCCTCTTTTAACTCATTATTATCGCTTTTTCCAAGATTTGTATCACTTTTTCAATGTTGTGGGGGCTTTTTTTTTTAAATGTTTTTGGTGTTTTTCCAAAGTTTTGGGGATATTTTTAATGTTGACATTTTCAGCGGTTATTTCAACGGCCCATTTTTTGTGACAAAAAATAAATAAATTAACTGAAAACGGGTCAATTTGACCTGAGGACAAGACGAGGGTTAAAATGAATGCGCTGTCGATATCTTCTATAACGGACGCCATGGAGGAATCTAGACATCTCCGTTCTCCAGCGGCAGCCGTTTTTGTTGTAAACAAATTCAACCCCAGCGCTCTTTTGTGACGCGGTTGATTATACTGTTGATCATCTGTCCGTCATCGCATAAAGCCCGCCTTGACGATCTGATTGGTCAGAACAGCTCCGGTTGGAGCGTAGTTCCTCCACAACGGATCAAGTCCAGACCGAACTCCAATATTCTCTAAATTTACATCACTTACTATACTTTCAAGCATTAATCTGCACATCTACTAACATGAGAATTTAAAATGAAAGCAGCGCTTCGGCTCGTTAAACTCACCCTCTCAGACATCGCCTCCTCGAACTTGTGATTGAAGAGACATTTGTAAACCCGTCCCTCTCCGGCCAGCGTCTGGAAAAAAAAAGCCAAAACAAAAGTCCATCAACAGCGGAAATAGGGTGACCACCCGTCCCGCGTAGCGCGTGCGCGCACAGCGTTTGAAGCCCAATTTGTACGTCCCGCAAATTGAGACCGTGTCACGCATAATCAATGCTTGCTCAAAAAAGAGTTGGTCGCTCTATATCTTGGAGCCCCAGGCTCAATAGGCTCGTTCGAGATAAACTGCGCCTCGCCTGTAAAGTGGACGAGAGCAGGCGGCGGCAGCTGCTGTTCCTGTGGTGATGGGCAACTACAATTCCTGTTAGTCCTATAATTTTATATTATAATGTATTTAAAGTGCAAAAATTGTAATGAAAAACAAAATTAAATAGCTAAAGTAAAACTTAAGTGGAAGTGCATCTGTTAATTCATTGAATGTTCAAAATATTATGAATCTTTATTTAGAAAAAAATACACATTGGTTGGCTTGTTCGTGAGCTTACATCAGTAATTACACATGTTCAGGGGCATAGGGCATAATTAATATATAATGTAAGGTGGTGTGTGCTAGAAATGGGTAAACCAGTATCAGTGAGTCTGCCCGTGGGGGGTGGGGGCCCTGCTGCGCCAGGCAGTGTCCCACGTTGTCCCTCAGAAACCTACCCCTTGTCCCCCCTTGGGCTTATTAGCCGGTGGTCACCTTAAGCGGAAAGATTCCATAATACTGAAAACTTAGAAATATCTTATATCTCATTTGAATATGAGATCAGCCAAACATTCAGAATCATGTTGCGTCATGCCATAACGATGATTGATCCCGAGAGGCCGATTCATTCAGATGATCCCCGACTCCTTTGATATCAGGCTACATTTACATCGCTACATGGACACAAGTGTTTTTAGCTCCAGTAGAAGAACTAATCTCCAGTTAAAGTAACACACCCAAACCAAAATATCTCATTAACATTCTCGTAGACTGGACATGAACAGGAGGCGGCGTGTAGACTCCGCTTGTTGCTAGTAGTTGCCATGGTAATCAAAATCAGAAATACTTTATCACCAACTAATTTTAACTATTTACCAACTAATGTTGGTAGCTTATAGTTGAGACGATAACTTTCAGATCGATAAGCTAGTCCACGTCGCTGGCCGTCTGTGTGACATCATCATCATCTCTCGTTGTCTAACAGCTGCTCACATTGTTTCCGCTTCTTCTAAAATATTAGAAACACTAAAGCAGAAGCAGGAAAGCCGAGACGTTATAACTGCGTCGTCGCTCCATTATTTCTGAGACCAGAAGTTTTGGATATTCTGTCCTATAAACAAGCGACCGTCTCCATCGCGTGACGTGCGTTTACAGTGGTTGGTGCGTTTGACAAAGTGCACTTTGAACCTAACCAAATGAAAACTGAAACCCCCCAAAATCACATCGGGTCTACCGAACTAAAGGTGTGAAAGCGCCCTATGTTGCACCCGGCGCAGCGCAAAGTCCGACACATGTGTCTTTGCTAGTTTAAGACCGTCAAGCAGCCACGTCGTTAAAATAGCAAATGCACCTGCGCCCATCTGTGCGCCCATGGGCGTGTTGGTCTTACAGGGAGGTGTGTTCAGGTGCATTCTGGGCGTGCTGGTCTTACAGGGAGGTGTGTTCAGGTGCATTCTGGGCGTGCTGGTCTTACAGGGAGGTGTGTTCAGGTGCATTCTGGGCGTGCTGGTCTTACAGGGAGGTGTGTTCAAGTGCATTCTGGGCGTGCTGGTCTTACAGGGAGGTGTGTTCAGGTGCATTCTGGGCGTGCTGGTCTTACAGGGAGGTGTGTTCAGGTGCATTCTGGGCGTGCTGGTCTTACAGGGAGGTGTGTTCAGGTGCATTCTGGGCGTGCTGGTCTTACAGGGAGGTGTGTTCAGGTGCATTCTGGGCGTGCTGGTCTTACAGTGGAGGTGTGTTCAGGTGCATTCTGGGCGTGCTGGTCTTACAGGGAGGTGTGTTCAGGTGCATTCTGGGCGTGTTGGTCTTACAGGGAGGTGTGTTCAAGTGCATTCTGGGCGTGCTGGTCTTACAGGGAGGTGTGTTCAGGTGCATTCTGGGCGTGCTGGTCTTACAGGGAGGTGTGTTCAAGTGCATTCTGGGCGTGCTGGTCTTACAGGGAGGTCTGTTCAAGTGCATTCTGGGCGTGCTGGTCTTACAGGGAGGTGTGTTCAGGTGCATTCTGGGCGTGCTGGTCTTACAGGGAGGTGTGTTCAGGTGCATTCTGGGCGTGCTGGTCTTACAGGGAGGTGTGTTCAGGTGCATTCTGGGCGTGCTGGTCTTACAGGGAGGTGTGTTCAGGTGCATTCTGGGCGTGCTGGTCTTACAGGGAGGTGTGTTCAGGTGCATTCTGGGCGTGCTGGTCTTACAGGGAGGTGTGTTCAGGTGCATTCTGGGCATATTGCTATCTCGAGGCAACGGAGAGTGATCGTGCCATGGTGCAGGGCAGGGGAATGAGAGGGGGAAATGCCAGAGCAGGGGGAATGAGAGGGGGAAACGCCAGAGCAGGGGGAATGAGAGGGGGGAAACGCCAGAGCAGGGGGAATGAGAGGGGGAAAATGCCAGAGCAGGGGGAATGAGAGGGGGAAAATGCCAGAGCAGGGGGAATGAGAGGGGGAAAATGCCAGAGCAGGGGGAATGAGAGGGGGAAAATGCCAGAGCAGGGGGAATGAGAGGGGGAAACGCCAGAGCAGGGGGAATGAGAGGGGGAAACGCCAGAGCAGGGGGAATGAGAGGGGGAAACGCCAGAGCAGGGGGAATGAGAGGGGGAAACGCCAGAGCAGGGGGAATGAGAGGGGGAAACGCCAGAGCAGGGGGAATGAGAGGGGGAACATAGCAGAAGATTTTTGTTTATTTTTTAAACCAAAAGGTAGCGAGTGGACAAATGTTGAGGAATGAAACGCTTTAACCGCCTAACGGAGAAACTAAAATAAAACTTCTAACTCTGCATCTTGTTACTGATTAGCCGGAGGCATGCTGCATCATTAACCTGAGATGTTAATGATGAGCAGAGACTCCTCCGTCGCTACGCTATAACTAATATTAATGTGATGTTACCGCATTTTAACGAGGAGGGAGGGGGCGGGTTTAAAGGCCTGAGTTTAAACTGAGTGTAAGGACAATTTAAAGAGCCAAATAAAGTAATAAAGCTGATAAAAAGCCAACATGGCTCACATGTTAAGACACTTAATGAACATTACATACATTAAAAGTGGGCTGAAAAAGAAGGAAATAAGTGTTATAAAGATATGAAATACATACGTGTTAGTCCGAATGATAAAGGATGCAGACATTCATTGGTTTAAGATAAAAAACAACTCCAAAAAATGAAATTGTGATACATCACTGAATAGGAAACGACCCGGCGGACATGTGCATTACATCGTCAACCAGAGGTGGAAAGTAACAAAATGAAATTACTCGTAGTTTTTTTGTGTACTTCTTCTTTTAAAATCCGTATTTCCACTAAAAAATGTTTTGCTCAAAGTGTTGTACTTGGCTAAATTTTAAAATCACATCTAAAAAAATGCCTTTACACACCAGTGATGGGTTTTTCATGCCATTAATTCACACGTCAATTTCACGAGTTCTTTCGCACAGAACGTGATCATTACGCATCAATAAATCAACTTAAAGCTTTAGTGCGTAACTTTTTGATATTAACGTAACAGGTGAGCCTATCTTTCAGTATCTTTCAGAAAAGAGAGAAATCTGTAATACCTTACCCCAGAACATGCATGTCTGAAAAGAGGAATCTTTTTACACTCCGTGTAATCATGCAACAAGCTTCCAGAAGAAGTTCCTCTTCATTTCATTCTTCATCTTTTAACAACAATGGTGTATGATCGAGCACATAACAATAGGTTGGATGCATTTTGCCTGTCAAAAGGTGTAATGTATAATTATAAAGTCAGTAATTTCTGTAACTTATTTATGAATTGTTAGAAAATTGTAATCATGAAAACCACATGTAAAAATGCGAATATATACCCCTGGGGCGGCCTATAGCTCACTCGGTGGGTGCGCTCGCCCCATGTTGGCTAGGGTCCTGCAGCGGCCCGGGTTCGAGTCCAGCCTGCGGCCCTTTGCTGCACGTCATCCCCCATCTCTCTCTCCCCCTTTCACATCTGTTTAGTGTCTCTATCTATCTAATAAAAGGGATAAAACACCCCCCCAACGTTTGTGTTGCTGGAGTCTGGAATAGAGGATTGTATATCCTGTACCAGAAATGTTTTCAATAAATTAAATTAAGAAACCACTCCCCAGAAACTACTGCAGTGTATGACGCGAAGGATTAGGAAAACAATCTTTAAAAAGATGCATTTAACTCTAGATCAGTGGTTCCCAAACCTTTTCAGCTCAAGACCCAAAAGAGAAATTTGGTGTCTCCCCGGGACCCAAATTTACAAAAATACACCATGAATCATTGTAACATCTACATTTTATGAATTTAAATGCATGTGAAGTGTATTTATTCCATTATAACGAAGCCTTCAGCGCCGCTCGGTTCCCTTTGAACGCCTGATAGATAACAGGGAGAATCATTAAAAACGACCACTCACCTGTTCCCGTTACATTAGTCTCACACGCTCGAGTAACACAAACATCACCCACGTTACTGACTCTTCCATCGTCAAAAAACAACGTCAAATACGCACTCTGCTGCCTAATCCACATTAGTAACGAGCCCGCCAGACGGACAACAGCGGCTAACAACGACATGTTAGCTAGCTAGCAACACCGTCACAAATTAACTGACACACAAAAATATTTAAAATGCTAAATGTACACCAACAGAAAAAATGTGATGACTTCTCCGCTGTCAAAACACTGTTTCTTGAAGGATTCTTCTTTGCAAAGGAAAAATTCTTTGAACTTTCCCCGATACTGTGAATGTTTTGTTTGAAGCCGTCTGATCAGTTTATTCATTTTAAAACTCTCATTACTGAGTACTTCCCCACATAAAACACACTGAGGCCTCTCTTCTCCATTCCGAATAGTTTTGGTAAAGCCAACATTAATAAAGTCGTCCTTATATTTTTGTTTGGACATCACATCAACACTGACAGATCACTGACTTCGGACAAAAAACAAAATATATAAATTTGGACAGCAGAGGGCAGTATAGCATAGTCAAAGATCAGGTTAAGGAGAAGAGAGAAAGAGAGAGAAAAACCCCCACAGCATCTGAGCTGAACAGACCAGTGTAGCAAAAAGTAATGCTCATTCACATAAGATTGATATGCATTTTACTCTGACCCAATAAAACGGGTCTGCGACCCATTTTGGGTCCCGACCCTAAGTTTGGGAAACATTGCTCTAGATTACTGAATAAAAGACGTAGAGATGTGCAAGAGATCGTTAACTGAGTCCTCACGTTTTCACAGAAGCGCTCGCGGTCGTCGCGGCAGGCGAAGTACAGGTATCGGTCCAGGTGGAAGTCGTCCGACGAGAGCTCGGCGACTCTCATGATGGCCTTCTTACAGTCGTCCTTGATGCGGCGCGCACCCGGCTGCTCCTCGGCCTCCCGCACCAAACCTTTCTCCAGACAGGCGATCACCTCCCCCTGAGAGTGGATGTCCTGCACGGAGAGAACAGAGAGACCACAGTTACAGCGGGAACAGGGAGGTGTCAGACTGCGTCTTTGTTCATTCATAAAATCTAGTTAAAATATTAGAGATGTTCCAATCCCAGTATCAGAAAAACCTATGATGCTGAATGAAATGCTGCTATGGGTAAGTACCGCTTCAAAACCACGTAATTTATACATGAATAAAATACACTTTAAAGCAGTTTATTATAGTATTATAGCAGTTACATTTTATAAATTACACGGCCTGATTTGTAGCCGTAATACAGTGAATTATATTTGGACTAGCGACAGAAAGCACTACAACACCATAGAAGAAAGTGAAAAAGCCCAAAGCCCACCCCCCCAAAGGGACGTACCATCTCCAACAGAAAACACTGTTCACAAACTGCTCCAAACAGCTCTGTGGTAGTCCAGACTGTACTTCAGAGACAAATGTCTGTCACTTTGTAACACATGTTACAATGCTCACCTAGCAAGGCATGCCCTCATACTCTGCTTCTGACTGGCTAGTAGTCCTTACCTAGGTACTGTCAGGGCCCTCATACTCTGCTTCTGACTGGCTAGTAGTCCTTACCTAGGTACTGTCAGGGCCCTCATACTCTGCTTCTGACTGGCTAGTAGTCCTTACCTAGGTACTGTCAGGGCCCTCATACTCTGCTTCTGACTGGCTAGTAGTCCTTACCTAGGTACTGTCAGGGCCCTCATACTCTGCTCCTGACTGGCTAGTAGTCCTTACCTAGGTACTGTCAGGGCCCTCATACTCTGCTTCTGACTGGCTAGTAGTCCTTACCTAGGTACTGTCAGGGCCCTCATACTCTGCTTCTGACTGGCTAGTAGTCCTTACCTAGGTACTGTCAGGACCCTCATACTCTGCTTCTGACTGGCTAGTAGTCCTTACCTAGGTACTGTCAGGACCCTCATACTCTGCTCCTGACTGGCTAGTAGTCCTTACCTAGGTACTGTCAGGACCCTCATACTCTGCTTCTGACTGGCTAGTAGTCCTTACCTAGGTACTGTCAGGACCCTCATACTCTGCTTCTGACTGGCTAGTAGTCCTTACCTAGGTACTGTCAGGGCCCTCATACTCTGCTCCTGACTGGCTAGTAGTCCTTACCTAGGTACTGTCAGGACCCTCATACTCTGCTTCTGACTGGCTAGTAGTCCTTACCTAGGTACTGTCAGGACCCTCATACTCTGCTTCTGACTGGCTAGTAGTCCTTACCTAGGTACTGTCAGGGTCCTCATACTCTGCTCCTGACTGGCTAGTAGTCCTTACCTAGGTACTGCGCATGTGTGACTCCCAACAAAGATGGAACAGAAGTGAGATGCCTCACTCTGTAGCTAAAACAGAGAGCTCAACACACAAGGTGAAAAGAGGAGCTGCTGCAATGTACAACAAAAATATGGTGTTTTTTGATAACTAAACCACATAAACCTATTCTGATACAACCTCTTAATACAATTAGGAACCTGGAAATTGGCAGAATATGAGCACTTTGAGAACCCGAGGAATGGGGATCCTACTAATTTAAACTAAACCTTGCAAATGTGTAAACTGCAAATATTAAATGCAATTACTAAGTTGAATGAAAGAGCAGAAAGAGCGCTCATTCCCTGTTTTCTGCTAAGGAATTCCATTGAAAACAAACTCTTTACAATCTTTTTCTTTTTTAAAAACACAAGCCCAAATGTTCTCAATTTGAAAGTAATGACAGTGCAGTTTATAGCATCCCTAATCCCACATGGAGTGAGGCTTCCTTTCGCTCCAGAAACCATTTTGTCAGAGTACGTCTTGTATTTCTTTGAGTAAACGCGGCCAGTCTAATCTCCCCTCCGAGCAGCTCCGGCACGCTGGAAATGAGCCGCCGTGACAAATTCCTGATAGTGAAAACGACTCTGCTCCCGCTGACGAATAAATAATTTGCTCCGAGTTCTAATTGTGCCGACGTGATATCCCATAATAACCGCGTGTCTAACTGGCTTACGAGGTTCAGCTTGGCTAGGCGGGAGGACACCTAAGTGGCTGATCTCAAGAAATCCTACCAGTGGCTGGAAAAGGCTGGCCCCGCATCACTGGAAGACATTGACAGCCAGGGCCTCCTATCGCATTTTCATTACTCGCGACAATCCCAGTTATTATAAATTATACCTAATGTTTGAGTTAGAAAAGCAGAATTTAGGAATTATTGAGACTAAAATTAAAGGAATGGATGTTGATGATAATCACAGACTGGAATATGTCAACTTTTACTCAATACTATTTCAAAAACACTTCCATTTGTTTTACAATGCTATAAAATTGAATAAGACGCCCCAAAATTAATGAACGTAGAGATTTGTACTTGGCAAAGAGCGTTGGGTGGAATCAATCATGTTATTTTGGCGAATTAAAAAGAACATTGATATAGGACAACATGAGGACAACATGAGGACAACATGAGGACAACATGAGGACAACATGAGGACAACATGAGGACAACATGAGGACAACATGAGGAACAACATGAGGAACAACATGAGGAACAACATGGGAACAACATGAGGGCAACATGAGGGCAACATGAGGGCAACATGAGGAACAACATGAGGGCAACATGAGGGCAACATGAGGGCAACATGAGGAACAACATGGGAACAACATGAGGGCAACATGAGGGCAACATGAGGAACAACATGAGGGCAACATGAGGGCAACATGAGGGCAACATGAGGAACAACATGAGGGCAACATGAGGACAACATGGGGACAACATGAGGGCAACATGAGGAACAACATGAGGAACAACATGGGGACAACATGGGGACAACATGAGGGCAACATGAGGAACAACATGAGGAACAACATGAGGAACAACATGGGGACAACATGGGGACAACATGAGGGACAACATGAGGGCAACATGAGGAACAACATGAGGAACAACATGAGGAACAACATGAGGAACAACATGAGGAACAACATGAGGGCAACATGAGGAACAACATGAGGAACAACATGAGGGCAACATGAGGGCAACATGAGGACAACATGAGGAACAACATGAGGGCAACATGAGGGCAACATGAGGGCAACATGAGGGCAACATGAGGGCAACATGAGGGCAACATGAGGGCAACATGAGGACAACATGAGGACAACATGAGGACAACATGAGGAACAACATGAGGAACAACATGAGGACAACATGAGGGCAACATGAGGGCAACATGAGGGCAACATGAGGGCAACATGAGGGCAACATGAGGGCAACATGAGGGCAACATGAGGACAACATGAGGACAACATGAGGAACAACATGAGGAACAACATGAGGAACAACATGAGGGCAACATGAGGGCAACATGAGGGCAACATGAGGGCAACATGAGGACAACATGAAGACAACATGAGGACAACATGAGGACAACATGAGGACAACATGAGGGTTAAAAGGTTCCCTGCCACACAAAACCGTTTTTCCTAGCATTTTTTTTTTTTTAATCTGTCAGGTCCATACACGTGTGTGTGTGTGTGTGTGTGTGTGTGTGTGTGTGTGTGTTAAGTGGTGAATGTGAAGATGAACTGCTACCTCCTCTGTCAGCTCTAGCCACTGGAAAGAAATAAGAGGAGAAATCAGACCAATCACAACAGCCGGTCAGCCTGACGTCATGCTGCCTGAGCTCATTAATATTCACACAGTCTTCCTGCAGGCTTTCTATACCACGCTAGAATGGCTTGAAACAAGGTAACCACAAAAAAAAAACAACTTTACACAGTCCATGGTAGAACTTCAGACCCTTCCACAAAGTAATGAAATACGGGGGGCCGGGGACCTTTAGTAAAACCGGTTTTGAGTCCAACCTGAAAAGCACCAAACCCTGATTAGTGTGACCCTTAAAACTCTTCATGAGTTTCTGCGTCCCACCTTCTCCCCGGTGCTGATGCTGCCGCAGTGCAGAGCGTTGATGTCCTCGCGACACTGGTCCATGAAGCCGCAGATCAGCTGGTAGTCGCTGAAGACGATGGCGGTCATCTTGGTGATGTACTGGTTGCACTGGTAGTCGGTGATGTTGCCACGGTGATCCACCAGGCAGGACACCAGGTAGCCCTTGCCCAGCTCCTCCGCCGCACACTCTTTAATCTAAAGGGAGGAGCGCAGACAGCTTCATCAGCTAATAATTTTCAGTGCAATTGTGATTTGTGTATAGGACAAAAATAAGGTTAAAATATACATTATGTATATATATTAAAAAAAATAGTAATTATTTAAATAAAATAAAAAGGGGACAATGAAGCATGCATAAAAGTAAGCCAAATCTAAGCATGTGCATGGCAACCTATACACACATACATACATCCACAGACCTAAATACACACATATATATTCACTAGACTTATGGAAAACTGTTATTGTATAAAACAGACACATATAGCAAACATAACATGGTCTTCATCGTTTCTTATAGAACAGGGATGATTACATTAGTACCACATCAAGTCCAGTCAAGTGTAAGTGTCAAAAGGTGCAAAAAAATATATAATAATAATAAACTAAATAATCAGAGTGGAGGTAGCCTATGGTGTAGAGTTTAATGTTAGAAAGTTGGAACAAGGGCACTTGTAATATTTAACTCGTTAAATATTTGAAGTATCTGAAGCGGGCACTCTGATAGCTCAGTTGGTCGAGGTTTAGTCCTCGATGCAGAGGGCCCAGGTTTGACTCCGACCCGCGGCCCCTTTGCTGAGTCTCTCCCCTTTCATGTCTTCAGCTGTCCTACGGGTCTCCCCCACGGGCCATGGCATCGTTTTCCCATTGATTACATCCCACTTTCAGAGACCTTATTTATTGATTTCAATATTGATCGATCCAACATCAAAGACTCCTTTGTACCTTTAAATAATGTTTCCAAAATCGTTACAATGGTTCATTAACTCGTTCCAGCCCCCAGCCAGCTAGCAGCCATCCACTATCATTACAGCCCCGGGGACACATCCACAGTCAGCCCCCAGCCAGCTAGCAGCCATCCACTATCATTACAGCCCCGGGGACACATCCACAGTCAGCCCCCAGCCAGCTAGCAGCCATCCACTATCATTACAGCCCCGGGGACACATCCACAGTCAGCCCCCAGCCAGCTAGCAGCCATCCACTATCATTACAGCCCTGGTCCGGGGACACATCCACAGTCAGCCCCCAGCCAGCTAGCAGCCATCCACTATCATTACAGCCCCGGTCCGGGGACACATCCACAGTCAGCCCCCAGCCAGCTAGCAGCCATTCACTATCATTACAGCCCCGGTCCGGGGACACATCCACAGTCAGCCCCCAGCCAGCTAGCAGCCATTCACTATCATTACAGCCCCGGTCCGGGGACACATCCACAGTCAGCCCCCAGCCAGCTAGCAGCCATACACTATCATTACAGCCCCGGGACACATCCACAGCCAGCTAGCAACCATCCACTATCATTACAGCCCCGGGACACATCCACAGGCCAGCCGCTAGCAACCATCCACTATCATTACAGCCCCGGAGACACATCCACAGTCAGGCCTCAGCCAGCTAGCAACCATCCACTATCATTACAGCCCCGGAGACACATCCACAGTCAGCCCTCAGCCAGCTAGCAACCATCCACTATCATTACAGCCCCGAGGACACATCCACAGCCAGCTAGCAACCATCCACTATCATTACAGCCCCGGGGACACATCCACAGTCAACCCCCAGCCAGCTAGCAACCATGCCCCCCCGCCCCCCCACTATTTGTCTTTACAATTAGCTAAATTTACCAGACAAAACGAGGATAAGGCACCAAAAGGACTAATACTAATAGTAATTTGGAGCTGTGGTAGCACTGGATCTGGACGGGAAGGATAACTCTGGGAGTTGGAAGGGGGGCGTTACGATTCGGCCTTCTCACTCACACAGGTTTGTGGATCGGGTTTCGTTGTTTTGGCTTCATATCGTTGCATATAGTTATATGTTATATATAGTTAGTTATAGTTATATAGATAGTAAACATGCATGAAAAACCCCGGTTACTGAAGGAGATCTCTAGGTCTGTTAAGTGGGGTATTACATGGTGTTTGAGAAACTGGGGTACTGGCTTAACATGAATATAATCTGCTTTTCAAACTGCATGTAAAAGCACTGAGTGCATAACACTGAATGTGGGTAACGTGCAAAGCGTCTTTGTTCATTACTAATCAGACTTCAGGGACATGTCTCTGTGACATTACATCCAACCCTGAAGTTAGATAAATAACAGGCTTTCTCACCCAATCTTTCCAGAAACACATGCACGAGATGTGCAGGTGTTGCTGTTAGTCCGTCTGCAGATGACTGAATCAACCTACAGAAAGACACCTGGACTCCGAGGGACTTCCGCTGAACATGTGCAACATGCAAATATTTGTTATTTGCAGCATTTTCTTCGTTTGAGTCATGTGTGTTTTGACGTTGGCACATTGAGCTCTGCACAAAACACCTTGCATACTTTTTATTTAACAAGCAAGCTGAGCTTCTTTCACACAATCTAGGAAGGAAACACTTTTTAGCAACACCTGCTTTAAAATGGAGCTGTTAGGGCTCCTTATTAAAACATGATCACAGAGAAAATAAGTTTAGAGTCACTAGTTTTCTATGTTTTTATTTGCTTGATTAGTACTATGCACTAAATACACGTATGTGAAACAGTTAAACGAATAACTGATAATAAATAAACTGGTGGGTTTGTGATGACAAAGCAGCTTCAGGAAGCTTTGTGTACTTCTGCGGCTTTAAAAAAACTATATATATATATATATATACAGCTTGATGGCTGATACAGGAACTTCAAACCGATCCTAAAGATTAGGACTTCCTGTATATTAGAATGTGATGTGCAGTAGAAATGTGTGCCCTTTATTCGCATGAATCTCCCCTTGATTACCCTAAAACAGGTTTTATTTAACTTCATTGGGTGTTTTCACTGTTACTCAGTTTCTAGAGAGAGATGCAGGATTGTCCCGGTCAAACCCCCGCAGCCCCCATGTGTGCTGATAACAAAGAGGCTAATAGAAGAGAGCACGTGGTTGAGAGTGGGGATGATTCAACACCCAACAACAAGAACTATCCTCGAAAAACGCATCAAGGCTTTGCGGTTTCTTTGCTGAAATTAAAATCTCGCAGCTAGCCTACGTCAGAGTCAGTGCAGGGACCCAGGTTCCATTCAGATTCAAGATTATTTGTTCTGGGAGAATCCTAAATCCTAAAATGGATAAGCACATACAGTGGGTACGGAAAGTATTCAGACCCCTTTAAATTTTTCACTCTTTGTTTCATTGCAGGCATTTTCCAAAAATCAAAAAAGTTCATTTTATTTCTCAGTAATGTACACTCAGCACCCCATCTTGGACAGAAAAAAACAGAAATGTAGAAATTTTTGCAAATTTATTAAAAAACAAAAACTGAAATATCACATGGTCATAAGTATTCAGACCCTTTGTTCAGTATTTAGTAGAAGCACCCTTTTGATCTAATACAGCCATGAGTCGTTTTGGGAAAGATGCAACAAGTTTTTCACATCTGGATTTGGGTATCCTCTGCCATTCCTCCTTGCAGATCCTCTCCAGTTCTGTCAGGTTGGATGGTTAACGTTGGTGGACAGTCATTTTCAGGTCTCTCCAGAGATGCTCAATTGGGTTTAAGTCAGGGCTCTGGCTGGGCCATTCAAGAACAGCCACGGAGTTGTTGTGAAGCCACTCCTTCGTTATTTTAGCGGTGTGCTTAGGGTCATTGTCTTGTTGGAAGGTAAACCTTCGGCCCAGTCTGAGGTCCAGAGCACTCTGGAAAAGGTTTTTGTCCAGGATATCCCTGTACTTGGCCGCATTCATCTTTCCCTCGATTGCAACCAGTCGTCCTGTCCCTGCAGCTGAAAAACACCCCCACAGCATGATGCTGCCACCACCATGCTTCACTGTTGGGACTGTATTGGACAGGTGATGAGCAGTGCCTGGTTTTCTCCACACATACCGCTTAGAATTAAGGCCAAAAAGTTCTATCTTGGTCTCATCAGACCAGAGGATTTTATTTATCACCATCTTGGAGTCCTTCAGGTGTTTTTTAGCAAACTCCATGCGGGCTTTCATGTGTCTTGCACTGAGGAGAGGCTTCCTTCGGGCCACTCTGCCATAAAGCCCCGACTGGTGGATTGCTGCAGTGATGGTTGACTTACTACAACTTTCTCCCATCTCCCGACTGCATCTCTGGAGCTTAGCCACAGTGACCATTGGGTTCTTCTTTGCCTCTCTCACCAAGGCTCTTCTCCCCCGATAGCTCAGTTTGGCCGGACGGCCAGCTCTAGGAAGGGTTCTGGTCGTCCCAAACGTCTTCCATTTGAGGATTATGGAGGCCACTGTGCTCTTAGGAACCTTAAGTGCAGCAGAAATTTTTTTGTAACCTTGACCAGATCTGTGCCTTGCCACAATTCTGTCTCTGAGCTCCTCAGGCAGTTCCTTTGACCTCATGATTGTCATTTGCTCTGACATGCACTGTGAGCTGTAAGGTCTTATATAGACAGGTGTGTGGCTTTCCTAATCAAGTCCAATCAGTATAATCAAACACAGCTGGACTCCAATGAAGGTGTAGAACCATCTCAAGGATGATCAGAAGAAATAGACAGCACCTGAGTTACATATGAGGGTCACGGCAAAGGGTCTGAATACTTATGACCATGTGATATTTCAGTTTTTGTTTTTTAATAAATTTGCAAAAATTTCTACATTTCTGTTTTTTTCTGTCCAAGATGGGGTGCTGAGTGTACATTACTGAGAAATAAAATGAACTTTTTTGATTTTTGGAAAATGCCTGCAATGAAACAAAGAGTGAAAAATTTAAAGGGGTCTGAATACTTTCCGTACCCACTGTATGAAGTTGGGTCCAGACTAGTTTAATGAAAGCCAGACAGATTAATGTAGGGGATGGAAGAATGAAGGGGTGCTGTCAATCCAGGAGTGGGCTTGTGAGATGGCAACGGTTTGCCTAATCGGAGGTTTATACTATAGACTGTGTGTGTGTGTGTGTGTGTGTGGGGGGGGGGGGGTTATGTTTTGTAAGTTCACTAAAAAATAAATAAATCTAGGTTTGGTTTCAGTGACTTACCTCAGGGATGGTGGTCTTGCAGACCTCCACGGCTACAGACTCAAACTTTGGGTCGGTGGTCAGGTTCAGCTTGTAGTTCCACAGCAGCTGAAGGAGAGAAGGTGCATAAAACATGTGGAATGAGAGAAAACACACACACACACACACACACACACACACACACACACGCATGCACACGCATGCACACGCGCGCACGCATGCACACGCGCACGCACGCATGCACACGCGCACGCATGCACACGCGCGCACGCATACACGCGCGCACGCATACACACGCGCGCACGCATACACGCGCGCACGCATACACGCGCGCACGCATACACACGCGCGCACGCATACACACGCGCGCACGCATACACACGCGCGCACGCATACACACGCGCGCACGCATACATACACACGCATACATACACATACACGCATACATACATACACACACACAAAACATCCTTTACTCTGGGGTTAAATGCTTATAGTAAGCTAAACGGGACTATAGGATAACATGGTGCATGCTGGGAAGTAGTGTTTAAGGAAGTGAAGACACTTACATGGTTGCATTCGGCTGCGATCTCAGTTTCCTGAAAAGAGAAGAAGAGAAAGGAGACGTTAAGTGTAAATTGAAGATACCTTTAGGATTTAAGAGATTCTTTATGACGGCGATAAGGAGCTACAATAGCCTGGATGCCAGCCGAATTTAGCCCCGCCCACAACATTTGACGTCGGGAAGTTGGGCCTGGACTTGATCCGTTGTGGAGCAACTACTCTCGAACCAGTAGCTGTTCGGACCAATCAGATTGTCAGGCTCGGAAACGCCGTAAATGTTGCAATAAGATGTGTTTTTAGACCAGAACGTGGTGGTGTAGAGCCTCAGGACACAGCTTCTGAGATAAATGTGGTCGCTGAGTTGTTTTCCTGCTGCGTTGACCCGAGGTAACCTCTCCGACTTCCTGTCTCGACCAGCAGCAGCCAGTCCTCTAACCGGAGAAAAACAAATCACCGCTGTATCCCCAACGGAGGACTCTGTGTGTGTGTGTGTGTTTAGAAATCCCAGCTCTGCAGATGGCTGACTAGTTTCTTACTGTTCACCACATGGCAGCCACACCACGGGCCAGGAATAGGCCGTCTGTGTGTGTTAGAATATCTCTTTATTTGTGTGTGTGTGTGTGTGTGTGCGTGTGTTCTCGTTTTAACTACATTTGTGGGGTCCAAAAACCAGCAGTCCAGTATACTTGTGGGGTCCAGACTGTTTTGAGGGGTCAAAACGCTGGACCCCACAACTTTAAAGGGCTGTTTGAGGAATAAGACTTGGTTTTAGGATTAGGGTTAGAATCAGGTTATGGTTAGGGTCAGGGTTAAGGTTAGGCATGTAGTTGTCATGGTTAAGGTTATGGTAAGGGACTAGGGAATGCATTATGTCAATAACAGGTCCCCACAAAGATAGTGAGACGCACTGTGTGTGTGTGTTCTATTTAGTTTGTTTTACACACAAGTGTCACAGTCCTCTTCACACAGACAGTAAATGCAGTATGTTGGAGGAAGGAGTCTCCTGCTCACACTGAAGAAGAGGATGATACTGAGCGACTGACTGACAGCTGTTATAAACAGCAGAGAGCTGACTCGGTGCTCAACTGAGGTAAAAAAATTAATATATGGAGCTGGACATGTGACCCGACACACCCAGCGCCAGAACAGTAGAGCAGTACTAGTTCAGATAAAGCTGATATAAAACATTTAATTGGGTGGTTTATCTCTCTCTCTTACTTTGGAGGCCATAAATACACGGCCATTTCTGCCAGTCTAGTGCAACTTAAACTAGAAGACATGTCAAGTCTCACGTTTTAGAGCCCCAACTGGCATCTTAATGTACTCTTTTTCAGTTTTTCTAAGCATGCAAGGCAAGTCCAGGCAATGTATTTATATTTAGACCCAAAGACAACTCAAACTCAACTTTCCATGAGCACTAAACAAAACAAAGCATATCAAAATTCAACTATCACAAAACGACAACATAAGACAGTAGATTTAAATCACTTCAGAAGCAGAGAAGTGAAGGAATGACCATCTCCAAATTATCTCAGGGAAAGAAAAGTTGTATATGATGTCATCTTTTCCTGTTGCACTGCAAGTGGCTGGTGGACAACCGTCCTTTCATTGGATGTACAGTACATAAATGACATGTAATGCAATAATCACAGCCCAATGGAGCAGTGTCAGACTCATACTCTGACTAGTATCTGTATGACGACGTCAGGCTACTCAGGACCCATTTTACTGTTAACTCTAATTTTATTGCAAATAAAAAAAGGCTCAAAATCAGCATACACTTACATTCCCTTTTAAAATAAAATACCTATTGGGAATTAGGAGTCGGAGCACTTCTATCACGGTGTGTGTCCTTTTATTATTATAGAACGTCTATATCTGGATGTTTCTGGCTGTAAAAAGAAATCTCCCTCAATACATGTAATCGATATACAGTAGATCCACATTTTCTACTAAGGTAGGTAAAACAAAACTGATTCTGTATTTATTGTATGACCCACAAACTGGAAGACACAGAAAATACAGTTTGTCTCACATTTACTGTCTTGATTTTTCAGCGTACGGAGGCTCAACCTGTAATTTCCTGCGCTTGCGACTTGCACCTGAAAGCAGCATCCTGTATTGTTTTTGCACAGTCAACACAGTGCGTGCGTCAGTGTCAGCATAAAGCTGAAGGGTGTGGGGTGTTAACCTGGACGGAGCCGGCCAGTCTGACGCTACATCAAACGCCACGGGACTTTTTTTTGTGTTTGTTTTGTTTTCTGGAGCCTCCCCCCGGCGCGCAGGGAGAACCCCCGCCTTCTGCACACGCTCAGTCCGTCCACCCTCTGGACTGAACAGTCAAACATCACTGCTGCTGCAGAGCACAAAGTGACTCATGTGGGCGTCTCTGCCCAGCTCCGCCAGGGGAGCTACACGTTTCAGAAAAGCCAAAAAACATCTCATCTGTTCAATCCTTCCTTGACTTCCAAAGCCAAAAAAAGACCAACGATGATGAAAGCAGCCTCGTTTTCTCACCAAAGAGAGCTTATGAAAGCAGGGGAAACACATTGTATATGGCGACAGGATATTAATGGTATTAAACCAACTCTGCATGTGTGTGTGTGTGTTAAACTCAGTGACAGCTGTTGGAGAATCTAACGCAACAGGAGGATATAAAACCGACACCGCTCACACACCCTTTTCACATACTTTCATCAGACAAAAACATTAAGGCTCTTTGTTTTCTAACGCTCCATCTGACAGAGTAAGACAGTGTGAAAACCTCCATCTCATTTAATAGCTGCAGCTAAGTTCAACTTAATCAGCGCTCCTCACTTCGTCTTGGGAAAACCGGCATGAGGTTGAGCTATAATTGGAAATGGGGGGAGAGGAAGAGATGGAGAGAGAAAATGACACATAAAGTGATAGAAAGAAGAGTGAATCCAGAGGGAACCCGGTCCACTTCCAGCCCTGACAGCAGGAGTTGTGCGTTTGGGTTTGAACAGCCGCTCATCTGCATGGCTGTGAGCCCTGCGTCCTGCAGCTGACAGCAAGAGTTCACTATTGGAAAGCTTCAAAATATAGATTTATTTTAGACATAAATCAGGACATCAAGCAAGATAGGCAGGCGCGACAAACCCAGCTTGATGCAGCAGCATCCGGTTACATCATGCTGCGTTTTCAATAAGCCTAATAATCAAAAACTAACCAAGAATGAATGAAATGTATAAAATCTTTATTTCGAACAATTAAAATAATAGAGCCTGACCGATATATCGGTGGGCCGATATTAGCCATTCCCCGAAATATTGATATTGGCATTTATAATGGTCGATTTAAAAATAAATGATTCTGATGAATGAATATTTAAAAAATAAAAACGGACGGTCAACCGTGTTATGAGAGTTGGCGTTGCCTAGTCTGTCCACCAGAGGACGCTCTACAACGTCCCTGTTAGTGGTGGCGTTGCATAGTCTGTCCACCAGAGGACGCTCTACAACGTCCCTGTTAGTGGTGGCGTTGCATAGTCTGTCCACCAGAGGACGCTCTACAACGTCCCTGTTAGTGGTGGCGTTGCATAGTCTGTCCACCAGAGGACGCTCTACAACGTCCCTGTTAGTGGTGGCGTTGCATAGTCTGTCCACCAGAGGACGCTCTACAACGTCCCTGTTAGTGGTGGCGTTGCATAGTCTGTCCACCAGAGGACGCTCTACAACGTCCCTGTTAGTGATGGCGTTGCATAGTCTGTCCACCAGAGGACGCTCTACAACGTCCCTGTTAGTGATGGCGTTGCATAGTCTGTCCACCAGAGGACGCTCTACAACGTCCCTGTTAGTGATGGCTGTTGCATAGTCTGTCCACCAGAGGACGCTCTACAACGTCCCTGTTAGTGATGGCGTTGCATAGTCTGTCCACCAGAGGACGCTCTACAACGTCCCTGTTAGTGATGGCGTTGCATAGTCTGTCCACCAGAGGACGCTCTACAACGTCCCTGTTAGTGGTGGCGTTGCATAGTCTGTCCACCAGAGGACACTCTACAACGTCCCTGTTAGTGATGGCGTTGCATAGTCTGTCCACCAGAGGACGCTCTACAACGTCCCTGTTAGTGATGGTGTTGCATAGTCTGTCCACCAGAGGACGCTCTACAACGTCCCTGTTAGTGATGGCGTTGCATAGTCTGTCCACCAGAGGACGCTCTACAACGTCCCTGTTAGTGATGGCGTTGCATAGTCTGTCCACCAGAGGACGCTCTACAACGTCCCTGTTAGTGATGGCGTTGCATAGTCTGTCCACCAGAGGACACTCTACAACGTCCCTGTTAGTGATGGTGTTGCATAGTCTGTCCACCAGAGGACGCTCTACAACGTCCCTGTTAGTGATGGTGTTGCATAGTCTGTCCACCAGAGGACACTCTACAACGTCCCTGTTAGTGATGGCGTTGCATACTCTGTCCACCAGAGGACGCTCTACAACGTCCCTGTTAGTGATGGCGTTGCATAGTCTGTCCACCAGAGGACGCTCTACAACGTCCCTGTTAGTGATGGCGTTGCATAGTCTGTCCACCAGAGGACGCTCTACAACGTCCCTGTTAGTGATGGCGTTGCATAGTCTGTCCACCAGAGGACGCTCTACAACGTCCCTGTTAGTGATGGCGTTGCATAGTCTGTCCACCAGAGGACGCTCTACAACGTCCTTGTTAGTGGTGGCGTTGCATAGTCTGTCCACCAGAGGACGCTCTACAACGTCCCTGTTAGTGGTGGCGTTGCATAGTCTGTCCACCAGAGGACACTCTACAACGTCCCTGTTAGTGATGGCGTTGCATAGTCTGTCCACCAGAGGACGCTCTACAACGTCCCTGTTAGTGATGGTGTTGCATAGTCTGTCCACCAGAGGACGCTCTACAACGTCCCTGTTAGTGATGGCGTTGCATAGTCTGTCCACCAGAGGACGCTCTACAACGTCCCTGTTAGTGATGGCGTTGCATAGTCTGTCCACCAGAGGACGTTCTACAACATCCATGACTTTAAGTTTCATATCTAAAGTTTATATTTTTATACATTTTATTTATTTATCAGAACTTTAATATATTTTGATGTTCTGTTGTGACAATAAAACAAATTATTATATTATTTTAATGAGAACTCATAAATAACTACAAATAACTAATGTTAGTGAAATCTGTTTTGTAACACGTTTCTGGATTTAAAAATTATCCACGCATGCACACACGCGGTCGACATATC
Organism: Etheostoma nigrum; assembly: GCA_029931835.1. Lineage (NCBI taxonomy): Eukaryota > Metazoa > Chordata > Actinopteri > Perciformes > Percidae > Etheostoma > Etheostoma nigrum. Next base: position 30,787,285 of record CM057244.1, on the reverse strand, counting down.
GGCTTTTTAAATAACCAAATATTCGTATCGGTCTTAAAACTCATTTATCGGTCAGGCTCTAATATATATATGAAAAGGTATGAACAAATAACAAAACTAAATTTCAACATAACACTTGACAAGCTCGAAAAGGCTCACCCGGTCCCACCACCAGTCCTTAGCACCTCTAAATGAGTCCAACAGACCTGACGCAGCACATGTCTAACTGTTAAACACTTGTTGTTGACTCAGGCAGACAGAACTACTCTTTGGCTTCAGCTCAGTCTCTGCACACACCGTTTAATTTGACTGTCCACCCACAAAACACGTGTGCCTTTTTTCCTATCAAACAGCTGGATAGGGCAGTATTCAGGTCAGATTTGTGTGTGTGTGTGTGTGTGTGCGTGTGTGTGTGTGTGTGTGTGTCCGTTAAGGTTGCACAGTATTGCCAAAGTGTGATATTGCAATATAGATATATACATTTCTATACTTTTAAACATATGTGAAACTAGAAAGGTTACGGGAAATTGCATCAAAATAGATTCATAACAAATGAATAATGTTTTGGTAAATTGTTGGTCACGTCATGGTTATCAAACACTGGATAAAACACTTTTACACTTTCGGATAAAAAAGACTGAATGTACCATCAGACACTGAAAAGGGCAAAAATAAAAGGATGTTGCTCAGCAACCAGGAACATTTTTCTTCTTTATGGCCCCAAATCAAAACAAAGTAAAAGCTCCTGTCTTTGTTTAGGCTTATGTAAAACAAGCCTATCAGCAGACAACCAGACACGTAAGCCTGCATTAAAACCATTAAAGTCTGGTGGGTTTGGTGATGGCGAAGACCATAATGAGTCATTATGGTTTACTTTTATTTATGTAAGAGATAGTAAAAACAAGTATAATGTACTTGGTCGTAAGAGTGTAAATCACAAGTTTTATCACAATAAGAGACAAAGATATCTGCTGCCATCATAGGATTTGCTTACATTTATTTACATTACACGTCATTTAGTTGATGCTTATATCCAAAGTGACTTACAATTGCTATGCATGTCAGAGGTTGCACACATCTGGGGCAACTAGGGCACAAGTGTCTTGCCCAAGGACACACTGGTTGATGTATCGCAATGGGAATCAAACCCAGGTCTCCCAGACCAAAGGCATGGGTCATATCCACTGCGTCAACACCACCCCAATTTAAATTCCATTCCATTCAATTCGGGGCTTGCTATCGAAACGAGACAATATCATAAGCCCATTTAACCCAATCAGCTACATTTATATCTACAATACTGTATGAAGGCAGCTCACAAAGAAGCAACGAAAGCCCTTTTAGCACGGGATCAGTATTACCTGGTGACCTCTAGTCATTCGTATTAATTACGCAGGTTGTGATCTTAATCTCGGGCGAATCGTAGTTGTAATGTCTGTAATTTAGTAACGTAATAGAGTAAAGACTCCCCCGCAAATGACCTACAATATTTCGCAGAACACCGAGGTCCAGTGTTAATATACAATAAGTTCTGTGTGAATCGACACGTGTGTGATTTGGCGTGCTCATATGTAATTTTTGCAAGGTTTTTGCTTCAGTCTTAGCTTATTTATCCCTCTGGTGAAGGCGTTTTTTGGGATGGGGGAGCCGCGTACGCGGCCTTTAAATGACCAACTGAGTCTAGACCACCGCCCGACCTGAGACCTCCGTCTCCGAGTCGACGCGCTCCCAGCGGCTTCGTCCCAGGGCCGACGGTGGCGCTGTGTCGGTGTGGCTGGGATGCACCCAAGTGGGAATTTCAAAATAAAAGTTTGTCTTTAAAGTTGATATGTATTGATATTTTCCTTTTGCATTGATGATATTGGTTCCAGATCAATGCATCATTACAACCCTACTTCATCGCCTCCAGAGAGTCTGTTGCCGATTTTCCTGACTTGGGATCTTTAGTACCAATGAAGGGAAATCTGAATCTTAAATGAACGGAGCCATTGGATCCACCTCCTTTCAGAGAGCTGGGATTCCCATCACTACCCAGCAGTGATATCTCAGACAATAGTGTTCTTCAAAGTTTTTGGCAAAGTCTGTTTTCTCTCTTTCAACATTATAACACCCCCGTGGAAAAAACAGCTCCATAAAGAAATGTTTTTTGCAGTTTGGTTTGACCTCAAATGCATCCAACCCACTGTTGAATTCCTAATTTCCCTTTTTTTTGGGTCTGATGGGAAGTGACTGATGGGAACAATCTTTGAAATTAGTCCTGATTAACTAAGACCGCTGCAGTTGGGTGTGGAGAAAACAAACTGCAATCTAATTTAACATTATTAGGCAATTGTGCACCTTCAATTTACATCCACTAAAAGTGTTGTTTTTGTCACTGACAAGCTCAGATGATTATTCTTATTGTCTGACAACATTATGGAGAGGATCCCTGCAGAGAAAGACTTCTTTGTTAAAGAGAAAGATCCTCTTTGTTTAACATGAAAACAGCCCCAAAATCACAATCCCCAAACCCAGCAGAGCAACACACTTCATTCAAAGTTGACAGAAACAAAAATAAAATTCTCAAAAGCGGTCTTGGTTTGTTTCCCCACTGTTCCCCCAAAAATAATGATATATAATATTAATAATAATATTAATAAATAGAAATAAACCCTTAACCCTTGTGTTGTCTTCCGGTTGACCGTGCCCTTGATGTCCTTCTGGGTCAAAATTAACACTGTTTTTATTAAATATATTTGACACATTTGATGTTTTTGTCCCTTTTTTAATGCACTTTTTCAATGTTTTGTCACTTCAACGTTTTCAATGTCATTTTTTTCTGAACACCAACTTATTACCACTAGTTTAACACTTATTTCTGGAATACATAGCCAATAGATTTCATTTATGGGAAATTATACGCAATTTTGAAATGGTGAATTACTTTGACTAATATTAGAGGAACCTGTGTTGATGGATAATCACAGAATCTCACGTATCTCAATACCCAAAATATTTATCTTATTCACCGTATCCCCCAGAGTTAGACAAGTCCATACACACCCTTCTCATCTCCGCGTGTGTCGTAACTCTGTCTGATTCCATGAAAGTAATGATTAAGTAATTGTACTTAACATTTTGGGTAATTTGGTTAAAAAGAAACCCATATTTCTCCAGTTTTGGACAATACAAGGGTTAATTCACCCATTTACATGTGGAAATATGCTGCTCTATACACGCTAAAAGTAGTGATTATTTACATGGAGTCTGGTGGAGATATGCTGCTCTATACACGCTAAAAGTAGTGATTATTTACATGGAGTCTGGTGGAGATATGCTGCTCTATACACGCTAAAAGTAGTGATTATTTACATGGAGTCTGGTGGAGATATGCTGCTCTATACATGCTAAAAGTAGTGATTATTTACATGGAGTCTGGTGGAGATATGCTGCTATATACACGCTAAAAGTAGTGATTATTTACATGGAGTCTGGTGGAGATATGCTGCTCTATACACGCTAAAAGTAGTGATTATTTACATGGAGTCTGGTGGAGATATGCTGCTCTATACATGCTAAAAGTAGTGATTATTTACATGGAGTCTGGTGGAGATATGCTGCTATATACACGCTAAAAGTAGTGATTATTTACATGGAGTCTGGTGGAGATATGCTGCTCTATACACGCTAAAAGTAGTGATTATTTCCATGGAGTCTGGTGGAGATATGCTGCACTATACACGCTAAAAGTACTGATTATTTACATGGAGTCTGGTGGAGATATGCTGCTCTATACACGCTAAAGTAGTGATTATTTACATGGAGTCTGGTGGAGATATGCTGCTCTATACACGCTAAAAGTAGTGATTATTTCCATGGAGTCTGGTGGCTCCTGGGCCGTTTGCTGTTGCAAAACAGAAACAGATTTAAATTTTTAACAAAAAAGGCCTCTCTCTGTAGGGATCCTTTCCATAACATAGACAGACCCCTATAATCTGAGCCTGTCTGTGGCAAAATCCGAACTTAGTGGACTAAAATTGACAGATATTGATTGGATTACATCATAGCCCGGTTAACAGCTGCCGGTTACAGCGTTCTCGCTCAATACTGAACCAATTAGTCACTTAGACACCAAAGCATGGGGCAATAGGGTTGAAATAAATAAATCAATCAATCACACTTTAATGTGTTAATTGCCAATTATCAAACTGGTTACAACTGTGAGGCTGAGACAGATGACAGAGACGTGCAGGCTTCACGCGGCCAGCAGGCTGGAACAAATCGAAACCTTTAATCTCCGTCGCCTCCTCCCTCCAGACTCGGAGACTCTGCACCACGTCCACAAAACCACAGCCACCAGCAGGACAGACAGCGGCCAGGCCGGGGACACACAACAATGCTTGGAGTCTAAAAGCAGCTCTCAATCTCACCCTGAACACAGAGGGAAGACGAGTGAGCGCCACGGTCGCTACTCGGCAGCGGCATGCAAAGACGAGACGTCACGCTAGGCCTGCACGAGTCGGGGAAAAATAGGAATCACGATTTTTTCATATAGTAGTCCTGGGTCTTCCCCGAGGCCTCCTTCCAGCTGGACGTCCCTCCACCTAGTCCCGGGTCTTCCCCGAGGCCTCCTTCCAGCTGGACGTCCCTCCACCTAGTCCCGGGTCTTCCCCGAGGCCTCCTCCCAGCTGGACGTCCCTCCACCTAGTCCTGGGTCTTCCACGAGGCCTCCTCCCAGCTGGACGTCCCTCCACCGAGTCTTGGGTCTTCCCCGAGGCCTCCTCCCAGCTGGACGTCCCTCCACCGAGTCTTGGGTCTTCCCCGAGGCCTCCTCCCAGCTGGACGTCCCTCCATCTAGTCCTGGGTCTTCCCCGAGGCCTCCTCCCAGCTGGACGTCCCTCCACCTAGTCCTGGGTCTTCCACGAGGCCTCCTCCCAGCTGGACGTCCCTCCACCGAGTCTTGGGTCTTCCCCGAGGCCTCCTCCCAGCTGGACGTCCCTCCACCGAGTCTTGGGTCTTCCCCGAGGCCTCCTCCCAGCTGGACGTCCCTCCACCTAGTCCTGGGTCTTCCCCGAGGCCTCCTCCCAGCTGGACGTGCCTGGACCACCTCCCTAGGGACCCCCCCAGGAGGCATCCTTACCAGATCCCGAACCACCTCAACTGGCTCCTTTAGACGTGAAGGAGCAGCGGCTCTACTCCGAGCTCCTCTCGGAGGACTGAGCTTCTCACCCGATCTCTAAGGGAGACGCCAGCCCCCTCTCCTGAGGAAACCCATTTCAGCCGCTTGTACCGTGCCTAACCTGACCTCAGTATTTTTTTTTTTTTTAAATCACAAAAAATTGGCCTTCCAAGTAAGCACTGAAAATGTCAGCATTATAAATATCACTTTACGCTTTCAATAAAGCACCCACAACATTGAAAAAGTGACAAAAAAAGTCAAAAAAGCAATAATAGTGTTGAAAAAAGTGTTGTTTTTTTACACAGTTGACAGGAAGACAACACTCACAGAAGAAAGAAGAAGCGTTTGTGATGGAGTCGGCTCGTAAAATCAAATGAGAATCAAAGTCCAGAAATCTGGGTTCACTGGGCCTTGAGATGCATTCACTGACATACCGTAAGAATCAGGCTTTTGATAAAAAGATACAGTTTGTCTGGTGACCGATTCCCTTCTGCACTAAAGTTAAAAAACGAGCCGTTTCCATCTTCACTTCATCTCAGCGTGAACGTGACCTTAAACACATCAGTTGCAGAGGCGTTCAATGTCTCTAAAAAGGTCGTTAAAAAGGTCTTTAATTAAATCAGACGGCGGGCGAGCGGAGACTGGCAGTTGCCACGGAGATGACACCGATATGACATCAAACCGCCACCGCCACAGAAGAACATTTAAGAGATTTTACCTTTTTCCCCCAGATGACAGACTGATGTTTCTTCATCTTATCGTTTCATCGCCTGCTTTTAAAATGCCAGACGGGACACAACGGCCCGGGGTCGACTGGAATTCAAAATGTGACATTTGATGCTTTGTCTACGCCGTTATTATTTTCATTATCGATTCATCTGTTGTCTGTTTTTCTTCTTGTTAAACCTCATCTGGTCCCCATGTTATCCCCATGTTGTCCCCATGTTGTCCTCATGTTGTCCTATATCAATGTTCTTTTTAATTCCCCAAAATAACATGATTGATTCCACCCAACGCTCTTTGCCAAGTACAAATCTCTACTTTCATTAATTTTGGGGCGTCTTATTAAATTTTATAGCATTGTAAAACAAATTGAAGTGTTTTTGAAATAGTATTGAGTAAAAGTTGACATACACACAACATGAGGGTGACGTGAGGGCAACATGAGGGCAACATGAGGGCAACATGAAGGCAACATGAGGGCAACATGAGGGCAACATGAAGGCAACATGAGGGCAACATGAGGGCAACATGAGGGCAACATGAGGGCAACATGAGGGCAACATGAGGGCAACATGAAGGCAACATGAAGGCAACGTGAGGGCAACACGAGGGCAACACGAGGGCAACACGAGGGCAACACGAGGGCAACACGAGGGCAACACGAGGGCAACACGAGGAACACATGAGGAACACATGAGGAACACATGAGGAACATATGAGGGTTAAAACCAGGAAAAGGGTTTTTCTCAACGCACACGTGTTAACTTCAGGCCACTTACGTTAGGCTACGGAGGGAGATCTGCAGGGAGCCTCCGCAGAACCAGAACCAGAACCAGAGACCAGAGGCGACGCGTCTCGTGGTATTGAGAAAGCAGATAAACTCCGGCGTGTCTGAGCTCCCGTCGTAGCGTGCTGGAGTCTGGCTGTAGACTAGCAGGTAATGAGCTTAACCCTGGTGTTGTTTGGTCAAACTGACCCGTTTTAAGGGTTTTATAATCAGAAATATGGATTTCTTTCAGCCATTGCCCAAAAATAACATGGATGATTACTTTCATTGAATTATTGGGTGTTTTATTTGACCTTATAGCATTTAAATTCTGGTTTTTAAACAGTATCTGGACTAAACTTTGACATCTACCCATCTGAGATCCACTCAACGTCCTCTGATCTTATCTATTAGTCAAAATAATTCATAATTTCTGCCTTTTTAACTAAAAACGTATGTATAATTTGATATAAATGAGGTTTATTGACCATGAATTCCAAGAATAAGTGTAAAACCTGTTATTAAACCAACTCAGGTGGTGAAAAAGTGACAAAAACATCGGAAAAGCACAGAAAAAAATTTAATTTTGACCTGAAAGGGCAAGTTCATGGTTAAGGGGAAGACAACACGAGGGTTAAAGAAGTGAGGAAGCAGTCAGCAGTGACCTCAAAACCACAAGGTCACCTGCAGATAATCCTGGGAAAGCTGTCTGACCCTAACAGAATAATGAGAACTCCTCCACCTGTCTCAAACATCCACCTGTGGACGTAGTTAGACACACCTTCTCATTCAATGCCTTTCCTTTATTTTCATGACTATTTACATGGTACATTGTCCCTGAAGGCATCAGAACTATGAATGAACACGTGTGGGCTTATGTTGTGTTGTCTTCCTGTCTTCCGGGTCTAAATGTCCAGCGGTTTCGGCATTTTTTTCTATGCTTTTGACACTTTTTAAAACATTTTTGTCAACCTTTTTTTGTTCCCCATACATGGTCAATAAACCTAATTTATAGGACATTATACCTATTTTTATTTTTGTTTAAAAATTATGAATTATTAATTATTTTGCCTCGTAGTTAAAATCAGAGGATGTTTAGTCCGGATTATGTTTGGAAACCATTTAAAACTTTTTTATTTAAATGCTATGAAAACTGAAAAAAAACAGCCCAAATTCAACAAAAGTAATCATTAAAATTTACCAAAGATCATCCATGCATCCATGTTATTTTTGGGCATTTTGGTTGAAAGAAACGTTGGATATGAAAATATTTTTAAAAAATGGGTCAAATTTTGCCCCGAGGACAACACAAGGGTTAACAAAAAAGTGAAATAACTAAAAACATGTCTTATATTCTAGTTTCTTCAAAGAAAACGCATTGAATGAGAAGGTGTGTCCGACCTTTTGGCCTGTACTGTAAATACTCTTTATTGTAGGAAGACAATGCCAGACAGGACATTTTAATTTGTATTTATTATTAGTGTGCATTGTACTTGATAAATAAACCTGCAATAAATAAATAAATACACATTTTAAGACATCATTATGACCGTGTGACGGGCATTTTTCACTTTTTATGATAATATTAAGTCATTTTGGTCTTAATCCACAGAGTTCTTTAGTCAAATAGTATTTGTTTAATGCTTTTTCATGCTAAATGACTTACTTCCAGGAAACTTATAAGCATATCTTTCTTGTCTATCTATCTCGAAATGAACTCGATTGGTTCCTAAAATCGAACGAGTGTTATTGACTAAGAACTTCTTTAGTTGGGGACAGGCCTAGACAATATATGGACTAAAATATTAAAGGATTAGTGTCAGCCCTACAGTAAATATTTGTTCTGCCATTAAATACCGCCCTGCAAACTGTATTATCCATAGGCAAATACAGTGTGTAGCATGTGAATTACAAACAAAGCTTACTCTTGAAATTAAACAATAATACAAATTTAAATTTGCATGTCTTGTTCAATTTATAAAAGCAGGTCAAGGTTTTAAATAAATACTGTGAGATAAGTATGAAAACGCTCAATCAACAGAGAAATGGACACGCGTTTAAACAAGACTTTAGGACTTGCATACGGTTGTGATGTAAGGGGACCAGATTTCTCAGACAGAATCCGGGGACATGTTCAGCTCAGGAGCGTAAATACCTCCAAAACACGTCATGTTTTTAATTTTTGTAAAACTTAAAACGGGGACACTAGACCTAGAGCTGAGTATCAGATACAATATAAACTATTGAGGAAAGATGTTCCTTTGACATTGATGCAGTATGAAACGAGATCGCTGCAGTCGGCAGCAGAGAAACAAGCTACAATGGAAGTTAATGGGAGAATTGTCCAGCTTGTATTTACGTTCATAAAGTGCTCGTTTTGCTGCTGACAGACTCAGATTAATATTCTAAGTGTCTGATAACATTATGGAAAGGATTTCTAAGGAGGCTGACCTTTCTGTTAAAGATTAAAACATAAAAGTCCACCAGACTCCATGTAAATAATCAGTGATTTTAGCGTGTATAGAGCAGCATATCTCCACCAGACTCCATGTAAATAATCAGTGATTTTAGCGTGTATAGAGCAGCATATCTCCACCAGACTCCATGTAAATAATCAGTGATTTTAGCGTGTATAGAGCAGCATATCTCCACCAGACTCCATGTAAATAATCAGTGATTTTAGCATGTATAGACCAGCATATCTCCACCAGACTCCATGTAAATAATCAGTGATTTTAGCGTGTATAGAGCAGCATATCTCCACCAGACTCCATGTAAATAATCAGTGATTTTAGCGTGTATAGAGCAGCATATCTCCACCAGACTCCATGTAAATAATCAGTGATTTTAGCATGGTAAAATACGGCTTTCTAAAACATCTCTGAGCTCTGAGCAGCGCTGCTCGATCGGCTCCGTTTGGTCAGAGTTTTCTTTCTTTCATTCCAGTATCGGGTCTGTCAGTCACAGTGAAAACCGGGGACATTTCCGGGGACACGTCACCGGGGACACATCACCAAAACCGGGAACTGTCCCCCGGAAACCAGGGACGTCTGGTCACCCTATTGTGATGTCACAACTATACTAGCCTATATAGTTAGAAAAGGCCTCTTCGGTGTTGTTACAGTCATTCCCCGGCTGCAGACGCAGATGCAAAAGATCACAAAACATTGACCAATCAGAGCGGACTGGGGTGTTTTTTTTTTTTAGGAGAGGGACTTAAAGAGACAGGCGCTAAAACGGAGCGTTTCAGACAGACAGTATACAAAAATGAATGTCTTTTGGACATTAAAGCATGTAAACGTGTTGTAGGTGAAACACAAAATACAAGTATCAACCAGAAAACTTGTCTTTGACAATAAAGTTGAATCTAAAATGAGCCTGATATGGGACCTTTAAGACACAAACTGTGCTACATAACACATTGTAATGGCACTAAAAGCGGAAGAAGAGTTTTATCTTCGTGTGTCATCTGGAGATGTGTTGCCTCAACATGTCAGGACAACATTCACTAACCCTAAAACCACAACGACTACTAATGCTGGTGCTGCCCCGGGCTGAAGTGGGAGGCCACTGACACCTTTCCCAGGGGGGAAAACGGAGTCTCAGCCTTAATAAAAAACAACTATTCTGTCTGCTTCAATTTAAGGTGGGATGCAACTTTAAAACCAGGTTTTTACACGTCGGCAATAACCAGTTTAGTGGGTCTATAATTACACAAAATGTTGTATTTAACGGTAATACACAAAGCCACAAATTAACCAGCGAAAGGTAACTGTTATCTGCTTTAACGTTAGCTTTATGGGTTTAAAACAAATTGCCATGTTACCGAAATGTCTAATACATCTTATGGTGAATTGTGGTTTTTAACGGTTACGACTGCAGGTTGACAAATTCTGTGCTACCTAGCTACCAAATGCACTTCGTCCTGGACCTCCAAACTGCATTAATAATCTACCAATTTAATATGTTATCGGTCACTGTTAAATCACTGACACCAGGCTGAGCAAATGGTTTAGTTAATCTGTAACAGCTATGTCTTCAGGTATATTCGGCTCACAATTGATCCACAGAGTAACTCATTTTTTGGGGTTATCGGGTTGTTTTTCTGTAAATCTGCATTACGATGTTCCAACTCAGCGGAGACGTTAAAGACAAGAAATATGCGACGACACGACTCAGAAACTATCAAATCGTAAAGAAGATAAGTGCCATTCGTGGCATTGCATCACGCCGAACTAAGGAGTTGATCCTGACGACTCTGAATATGTGTTTAATCTTGCCCTACAGTGCGTGTCATATTTAAAATGAGAGGAAATCTAATTAATTGCCCACATTGTGACCGGGGTTTCGCGTGACGTTATCTCAACCCGAGAGCTAGCGGCTGCTGGCTAACTGTTACAGCTAGCTAACGGTTTTGTTCAGCAGGCACACCCTGCCTATTTTCCTCGCAACCACGGCATGTTGTCCCGGTAATGCAACGTTACCTCTTTCTTATCCTGGAGACACTCCAGCACCGCCAGGTTGTTGTTCCAGGAATGCTTGGGGCAAAGCCGGGTCAGGTCCTCTCTGCACACCCCCTCTTCAGCCAACTTCCAGCCGGTAGAGCGCCTCCGAGGCAGCGAGGCCCCGGCGCCCAGGCTCCTTTCAGCGGCTCCCGGGATCCCCGCAGCCGGCCCCACACCCCCGGGTTGTTTCTGTGGGTTATCCGCATTAACAGCGAGTTTGCCGATGAGGTTGTTTTCTCCTCGAATTGGATGCAAAGACGATAAGATGCACAGCAAGAGCAGGAGCAGAGGAACACGTATACAGTCCGCCATCTTCACAGAGCCAGTCAGCCTGCTGCTGCATTCAGGAGCTGTAGGAAATATGGGTACTAGGAGTAAAGTTGCAGACAGCTCATGAATAATTAGCGAGAGCGTCCAATCACACAACCACCATGAAACGTCTTCTTCCTGCAATTCTTAGTGTTTAAATAGAAGATGAAAGTAAAAGGTATCAGATAAACTGTGTACAAATGTTAATACTGCAGTTCTTTGACAGATCGTACCCAAGAAAAAAAAAATCTAGGTTTGAATATAATGCAAATTTGCACCCATGAAGCTGTGATTTTGGATTGCTAGAGCTTGTTTACATCTAACCCTCGTGTTGGGTCAAAATAAACACACTTGCATTGTTTTGCCCAATATTTTTGTCACTTTTCGACTTTATGGTATGTATTCTATTTTTTATGGCCCTTTTTCAGAGGTTTTTGTTGGTTTTTCTTTACCTTGAAAGCATCATCATTGGTAGAGATGTGTTTCTAGATTGAAGCATCCCATAATTATTGTTTTCCCCTGGGTCAAATTTTGACCCCTTTTCAGAGTTTTGGGGTTTCTTTCAACCTAACTGACCGAAAATAACAGACTGTAATCATAAGTCGCTCTTTGCAAGTAAAATAAATGTATTTTACTCCACTTAATAGCATTATTCTGACTTCACTACGACAGCCTGTGATTATCACAGACAAACCTTCCTCCGACTTTAACTTTTAAACAAAATAATTCATGATTTCTGCTTTTTTTTTTAATTTACACAAAAAAGTGGGTTAGTGTTAGTGGTATATATACTGATGGTAGTGAATAAAAGTGCAAGTCTGTCTATCACCAGACCAAGCTGGACATTATTCTGGGGAGTCTGCTCTGTATTTTCTCTGCATGAGAGGCGTACTGACAATGCCAGCCTCCCCCCACCCGCCCCTGCACACCGTCATCAGCACCCAGAGGAGCCGGTTCAGCGGAAGGCTGCTCCTTCCCAAGTGCCGGACCAACAGACTCAAGGACTCCTTTGTCCCCCATGCCATCAGACTCTACAACTCCTCACTAGAGGGGAGGAGGAAATAGGGCAGAGAGGACCATACATACATGCATACATACATACACATACAGACATACATACAGTGCCTTGCGAAAGTATTCGGCCCCCTTGAACTTTTCAACCTTTTGACACATTTCAGGCTTCAAACATAAAGATATAAAAAATGTATTTTTTGTGAAGAATCACCAACAAGTGGGACACAATTGTGAAGTGGAACAAAATCTATTGGATATTTTAAACTTTTTTTGCAAATAAAAAACTGAAAAGTGGTGCGTGCTAAATTATTCGGCCCATTTACTTCCAGTGCAGCAAACTCACTCCAGAAGTTCAGCGAGGATCTCTGAATGATCCAATGTTGTCCTAAATGACTGATGGTGATAAATAGAATCCACCTGTGTGTGATCAAGTCTCTGTATAAATGCACCTGCTCTGTGATAGTCTCAGGGTTCTGTTGAAAGCGCAGAGAGCATCATGAAGACCAAGGAACACACCAGGCAGGTCCGTAATACTGTTGTGGAGAAGTTTAAAGCCGGATTTGGATACAAAAAGATTTCCCAACCTTTAAACATCCCAAGGAGCACTGTGCAAGCGATCATTTTGAAATGGAAGGAGTATCAGACCACTGCAAATCTACCAAGACCTGGCCGTCCCTCTAAACTTTCAGCTCAGACAAGGAGAAGACTGATCAGAGATGCAGCCAAGAGGCCCATGATCCCTCTGGATGAACTGCAGAGAACTACAGCTGAGGTGGGAGAGTCTGTCCATAGGACAACAATCAGTCGTACACTGCACAAATCTGGCCTTTATGGAAGAGTGGCAAGAAGAGAGCCATTTCTCAAAGATATCCATAAAAAGTCTCGTCTAAAGTTTGCCACAAGCCACGTGGGAGACACACTAAACATGTGGAAGAAGGTGCTCTGGTCAGATGAAACCAAAATCAAACTTTTTGGCCACAATGCAAAACGATATGTTTGGCGTAAAAGCAACACAGCTCATCACCCTCAACACACCATCCCCACTGTCAAACATGGTGGTGGCAGCATCATGGTTTGGGCCTGCTTTTCTTCAGCAGGGACAGGGAAGATGGTTAAAATTGAAGGGAAGATGGATGCAGCCAAATACAGGACCATTGTGGATGAAAACCTGTTGGAGTCTGCAAAAGACCTGAAACTGGGACGGAGATTTATCTTCCAACAAGACAATGATCCCAAACATACACCAAAATCTACAAAGGAATGGTTCACAAATAAACGTATCCAGGTGTTAGAATGGCCAAGTCAAAGTCCAGACCTGAATCCAATCGAGAATCTGTGGAAAGAGCTGAAAACTGCTGTTCACAAACGCTCTCCATCCAACCTCACTGAGCTCGAGCTGTTTTGCAAGGAAGAATGGGCAAGAATGTCAGTCTCTCGATGTGCAAAACTGATAGAGACATACCCCAAGCGACTTGCAGCTGTAATCGCAGCAAAAGGTGGCTCTACAAAGTATTAACGCAAGGGGGCCCAATCATTTTGCACGCACCACTTTTCAGTTTTTTATTTGCTAAAAAAGTTTAAAATATCCAATAGATTTCGTTCCACTTCACAATTGTGTCCCACTTGTTGGTGATTCTTCACAAAAAATAAAAATGTTATATCTTTATGTTTGAAGCCTGAAATGTGTCAAAAGGTTGAAAACTTCAAGGGGGCCGAATACTTTCGCAAGGCACTGTACATACACACCTGGACTTAAATTCACACCAGGTCACTTTATAATTTTAACACTGGACTCAACACTGACACTTTAATAATAACAATAATGTATGGTCTTTTCTTTGTTTACTTGACGAATGTTCTTGTTATTATTAGTTATTTTATTGTCTTTATACTGTCTTTTTTTAATCTATTTTTATTTCTTCTTTCTTGCTGAAAACTGCTGCTGGAACTTTCAATTTCCTCGCGGGAGTCATCCCAAAAGGATTAATAAAGAGAAGTCTAAGTCTAAATGATCAACGGGCAGAGTTCAAATGACTCTGTACGCTACTGGTTAGTCCTTCAACCAATCAGAGCAACGATCCGGGTTGTCATCGTGTTAAACCAGCCAACAGCGCCAGGTGGATAAGCCAGTTTGTGATTGGCTCCTGCAGATTTGTAACGAAAGCAAGATAGATAAATGTCCAGGGGGTTACCCAGTCTATAAAAATGCTTGAAACATGGAAAATGCGACAAAAAAGTGACAAAATACTTGGTAAAATATGCAACAAAAACGTCAAAAGTGTCCATTTTTAGTTTTTCCCCCGGAGGACAACACAAAGGTTAATTCATTTTGTTCCTTTTTACTAAAATGTCCGACCTGATATGAGCTGTGGACCTTTGACTCTCGGTTTCCCAGATTCATGTTCATCCTACCAAGATCTGTTAGAGCGAATCTCATCAAACAGGTGACTTTAATTAAAAATAACTCACGTTTTTATTAACTTTGAAGTCGTACACAAACAGTTGGTAGCAAATATACATATATACACAACCTCCTTTTAGAAAGAAAAACAAGAGGAAAGAAAACATTTACAACAGCTGAGTCCTTTGGCACTTAATGTTCGGGTTCAGAGAAGTTAAAAATTATCCAAAACTGGACAGATGGTGATAATAAACCCAGGTGGAAACCGTGGAAACGGACAGTGTGAGGGAAATGTTGAAAATAAAATTAGGGTTCCTTTTATTCTGCATTCTCCTTGACTACGTTCACATGCATATCCACTATTATTCAGAATATGGAAATATTTAACATTTTGATACAGGTCATGTAAACACAAGACGTGTGTGATATGCGTCTCAATCAGGGTTTTTACAGCAGTTTGAGACAGTTTATGGCGTACGGTCAGCTCTGTGCGTTGCTATGGTTGCTGTACACAAGCCAACCAGCCAACCAGGGCTGCGCACGGCCAAAAGAAAGGAGGAGGAACACGGCTACTCATTAAACATAATCACAGACTTGGATAGCAACAGGTTTCTGGAGATGAGGAAATATCACAACGCTGAAGCTGGTTGAAGGAATGAAAGAGGGAAGCTGTGTTCGCATGGTCCGCCATCACTGGAAAATCCTATTTTTTAGGGCTGCATGTAAACGGGAATATAAGGGGAATATTGTCTGTCATAAACTATGTAAACCATGTAGGCGGAATAGTCTTTTTTTTCAGAATAAGAGCAAAAAAAGACATAATATTGTGTGCATGTAAACGAAGTCATTAGGCTGAAGAAGAGTGAAGTCTGACATCTTCCACGGGGACTCCCATTATTTCTAAGTGGAGAGGAGTCTCACATTTAGTCCCATTAACTACAAACCACGAACATTTCACAGATCTGTTAACCAATCTCTACATCACATCACGTTTCCCCATTGATTTCATGTCGTTCAGACAGCCGCGGCCTTCAGTTCCTTCCAGCATGGGAAACTTAATATTTAGTCATCTTTGTCAAAGTGACGTAATGTCCGTGAGTCGATGCAAATTGTTAGGATTGTTTTTTCTAACCTCTCGGTCACGGTGGATTCAAGGATCCTCCGACATCCCAGACTCTCCGTTTAACAAGCCGCAAAAAGGCGCAACACATCCTCACTTCCAGCTCGTAAAAAACACGGCCCTTTGGAGTTTTTTACTGACGCTAAAAGTGTCCTTTAGTGTCAGATCTAAATGTGCAAACCACAAACCAGCTGTGCTAAACCAGTGGTAATGCTCCTTTAATCTGTCGAACCAGTTCCTTCAGGACGACATGAATCCGCTCTTTTACTACAAATCATCCGCGCTTTACATCACAGCCAACAGCGCTGCCGTGGTTTAGAAATGTCGACGCATTTTTTCCTGCTTTCTCCAGGCAGCCGTTAAGTTTCTTTTTCATTTCTGTATGGTTTGAAAATGTTAGATTACTATTTCGAGGAGAGACAAAAACTAATAGAGAGGCGGAGTACCTCCCCTCCACCATGGGACCTCCATTCATGAAAAAAATATACATGATAGTGAAGGGGGGGGGTTTGACATGACATTGATCCTGTTTAATTCAGCCATGGATTACAAATATGATGTTCATGACTTTAAAAGATAATTTTGCACGTCAAGGTCTCAGTTTCTTGTTAAATTGTTAAAGTATATAAGACAGAAAGACGACACCAGTCCTTCCAGAAAAATGCTGATTGTTGCGGGAAAAAAATCCTTGATTATGCGGCATGTTTTCTTAAGAAGTGCGATGGAATATGCGGGATATTGATGCAATGGCGATGGATAAGGAAATGATGGATGGATGGGAGTAAATGGCTGAGTGAGAATGTAGGAAAAATACATGATGGATGTAAACAGCCTGAGAATGGTCATTAAAAAAAAGTGTGCATGATTTGCAGTTGAAGAGCCCCCCCCCCCACACACACACACACACACAGCTATTTTCTTAAAGAGACCAACACACACACACTCACACACTCACCCGACAAACAGCTATTTTCTTAAAGAGACCAACACACACACACTCACACACGACAAACAGCTATTTTCTTAAAGAGACCAACACACACACACACTCTCACTCTCACTCACACACACACACACTCACTCTCACTCTCACTCACACACACACACACACACACACACACACACACATCGACCCTTTAACTGCAGGACTGGTGGAAGAAAACTGGCGTTTCTGCTCCGTCAGACTAAAAACACAGGAGAGGAAACCACCTTCTCTTAACTCAGTCGATCCTTCAACGCTTCTACCTCTTTAGCAGCGGAGAAGAAGAAGAAGATCCGAACACGAACAGGACTCACATGTTAAGAATTTGACTCGTGTAAACACAATCTTTCGGCTTTAAGGGACAAACGTTGCTCTCAATCGGTCCAGTTGTCCCACGCCGCTGGCTTCATTCTGCTTTCTGTGCAGGCCAACGATCACCAAGTGTTCACTAATGTAGATTTTTTGTTATTTAAAAAGAAGAATAAACCAAAAATGTTTCCTCGGGTCAATCCAGGTTGATTTTTGCGTGTGTAAACAGATAAAAGTTGAGCAGCTTTTAGATTTTTACACAGTTGCACACAGACTGCGTCATGTCCTCGCGCTCTGGGACTCTGTGTGCGTGTGTGTTTTTGTTGTATTTCCAACGTTTGTGAAGTCCGTCCCGTTCACTCCCACCTGTAGAGCTTCAGCATCTTCTCGGTGAGCGAGGCCAGGAAGTGCTCGCCGTTCACCGAGAACGGGCTGATGTCCAACACCGGAAGGTCGGCCGGAAGCTTCTGGAGCAGAGAGCCGCTGCCGGCGTCCCACACCTGAGGACCGGGACATAAAGGGGTCAGAAGAAGACGAGAAAGAAGCGGCTGGGAGAGACTGTTTCCATGACAACTTTTGGCTCTGTCAAGTAAAACAAACACACCTCAAATAAAGTAATGTTTTAATGTACTTGACAGCTTTGGGCTCTTTAAGATCTTTTAAAGATCTTTTGGAAATTGATCTTAATGCCTTAATTCAAAAAAATTTAGGAAAATCCAACCTTTAAGGACACCAATTATCTTTGTGAATGAATAATGTATCATAAATAAATAAATATTCTTCCTTAAAATACAGGGGCATAAGTATACACCCCCCTATGTTAAAATACAGGGGCATAAGTATACACCCCCCTATGTTAAAATACAGGGGGCATAAGTATACACCCCCCTATGTTAAAATACAGGGGGCATAAGTATACACCCCCCTATGTTAAAATACAGGGGGCATAAGTATACACCCCCCTATGTTAAAATACAGGGGCATAAGTATACACCCCCCTATGTTAAAATACAGGGGCATAAGTATACACCCCCCTATGTTAAAATACAGGGGCATAAGTATACACCCCCCTATGTTAAAATACAGGGGCATAAGTATACACCCCCCTATGTTAAAATACAGGGGCATAAGTATACACCCCCCTATGTTAAAATACAGGGGGCATAAGTATACACCCCCCTATGTTAAATTCCCATAGAGGCAGGTTTTTATTATTAAAGGCCAGATATTTCATGGATCAGGATACTATGCATCCTGATAAAGTTCCCTTGGCCTTTGGAATTAAAATAGCCCCCCCCCCACCATCGCATACCCTTCACCATACATAGAGATTAGCATGGGGAACTTTCCATAAGATCATCTCTCAATGCAAATCAAACCAGCTGTTAAGCTAACTGAGATAACACCATGCCTATCTCTATGTATGGTGAAGGGTATGGGATGATGGGGTGGATGATGCAGGATGTAAGCTTCTCGTCTCATCTGGTCTGACAAACAGTAAATTCATCAAAACCAGTGCCCTTAAAGCTATTTTCTGAGCTACTGTAGCAGGTTTTTCATGGTGAAACAGACACTGAGGTTTTCGTTGCTGTATGCCACTCTGCCTGAGTGAAAACTGCTCTAACGTTACTTGCACAATTGTTTACTTGGTTGCCATGATATTGTGAGTAATGGCGTCTGGTCACCACTCCAGTTCCTTGTCTACAAAGGGGAGAGAGAGCTGATGACTGTTCACATGAGTTCAGTCCAACAAACAGCTCTGCAGAGTTGTGTTATTACGACTTGATGCTAAATGTATCTAGCAGAAACACTGAACTATCCCCCTGATGTATCTCTCTCTCACACACACACACACACACACACACACACACACGACTGACCATGGTGGAGTTGGAGGCCTCGTCCCCGGCGCAGACCAGCGTCCCGCCTCCGTCCGGTCTCTTGAAAACGGCGTTCTTGGTGAGCAGTTTGCAGGAAGAGCCGGCGCTGAACGTCTGCACCGGGGCGCAGGAGCAGCTGGGCAGCTGACTGGAGTCCTGCTGAGGCGTCCTGTTCAGCGCCATCAGGACGCAGCGCAGGGACGGGTTGGAGCGGCCTGCGGGAGAAACAGGGGACATTCACATATATACAGTTCTGCTCAGCTCTCACAGTACGGATCCAGACTGAGTCCTCGTCTCAAACATGTTTTCAATCCGCTGTAGGGCTGCACAATTAAACGCAACGGGACGGGGGCAATATTTGTTAAAGGCAAAATATGTGTCTAACCATTCTGAATGGCCGATTGTGGGGCTGCAGAGACGTCCTGGGCCTACAAATCCTGTCCTACAGACTAAAGGAAAACATCTTTGTTTACAGACCCTTGCATAAATCCCACTACATGACTATAATACATTTTTATTTGTGTTTTAATGAGAAAGGTGATCCAAAAAAAATTGATCATTCCCTCCAATATCAAATGTGAATCAACAGCAGTCAGAATAATGGCAAATTAACATTTTCCCCATATAGTGCAGCCCTAATCTGCTGTAAATGCTTGATGTCTTGATGTGCTGTCCTGTTGCAGGGATTGAACGCAGCGAAAGATAATCTGCATGCAGACACGCAAATAATCGACGGACATTTCAGACAGTTTGAGTGAGACTGCATCCATAAACACGTAAAGAGAATCTGTTGGTTTCAGTGACCGAAACAAAACCCTGAAAAAGGTGAAATGTCTCAGCGGTGTGCCGATAGTTGTCAAAGTTGCATCCGCGTGTTATTCACAGAGTGGCAGATGTGTTAGTACCACCTTTGAGTTTCCTGTGTTTACACTCCTCCTCAAGCAGCAAGCTGCTCATGAATCAGCACTTTTCCTGCTACGGTCGTCTCAGCGTGACGCTCCCTGGGTTTGTTTTCATTACAGAGTCTCTTGTTTTCCTTAGGGAAAACAATGTCAAAAAAATAGTCCCAAAATAATAAAAGGCTGAAAATGCCCAAACAATATCTTTAAAAGAAATCATTTGGGAACAGTTGAGATTTGTTCTTTATTTAATGGACGTAATGTAATGATATTTCTGGAGAATTTCCTTCTGTGATGTTCAGTGTAGCTGTGCGAAACTTGTTCGGGTCCGGTTCTTTTTGCTTGCAGCATTTTTCCTGCTACAGACGCCTCAGCTTGACACTCGCTGTAATTACTGTTTGTTTAAACTGGCCTTTATTACATGTCTCATTTTGTGTTTTTGAGTCTTTTTAATTTGATTTTCCATTGGTATTTATTTCTTTTTTGCTTGCTCATTTTACTCTTTTCGGGCATCTGGTAAGGATGCCTCCTGGGCGCCTCCCTAGGGAAGTGTTCCAGGCACGTCCAGCTGGGGGGAGGCCTCGGGGAAGACCCAGGACTAGGTGGAGAGATTATATCTCCAACCTGGCCTGGGAACGCCTCGGGATCCCCCAGTCGGAGCTGGTTGATGTAGCTCGGGAAAGGGAAGTTTGGGGTCCCCTACTGGAGCTGCTGCCCCGCGACCCGACTCCGGATAAGCGGATGAAGAAGATGGATGGATGGATTTTACTCTTTGGGTCTTCATTTTTTTCCAGTTGTATTATCTATAGCCCTTGTGACTTTGTAAAAAGGTGTTATATTATAAACTTACATTATTATTATTTTTATTATATTATAAGTCCTTTGTGCACAGAGTCGGTTCTTTTCATGGGAAAATGTAAAAAGATAAAGAACCTTCACTATGTTTACACTCCAGATCATCAGAAATCATTTAGAAAGGGTGCCCAGATATGAGTTGGTAGTGCGGTAGGTAGAGAGATAGAGAGAGAGATAGAGAGAGATAGAGAGATAGATAGATATAGAGGTTCACTACTCAATGCAGCGGGCCCGGTTTAGACTCCGACCTGCGGCCCTTTGCTTCATGTCATTCCCCCTCTCTCCCCTTTCATGTCTTCAGCTGTTCATTCAATTAAAGGCCTAAAATGCTCAAAAAAATAATCTTAAAAAAAGTACAAAGAAATGATTTAGAAAAACTTCAATTTGTTTTGCATTGCACACACCTGGCCTGTAGGTGACCAGACAGTGTCGGCTCTCTGTCTCCACCTGGATGTCGGTGCAGCCGGCGGTCTCCAGCGGCAGGACATGAGGCCTGTATGTGGTCTCGTTGACCTGCTCCCAGAAACAGCCGCCCTCCAGAGAGCCAGCGATCAGACCGCCACAAGGGAAGGAGGTGGACGCCGCCCGCGGGACGTAGCACAGAGACGCCACCGGACACCTGGGAACATCACGAGTTAGACAAGGTAGAGCTCTCAGGTGTTTTGGCTTCACTTGTACCGTCTGGGCAGCAGCGGCTGGGGGGTACCTGGAGCGGAGCGGCTGCAGCTCCTGGACGTGCGTGCTGGTGTCTCTGGTGTCGTAGATGAGCACCGAGCCGTTGCTCAGACCTGCGTAGACGTAGTTACTGTTGTCTAAACACCAGCAGCAGCTCCACACGGGTTTACCTGCGTTATAGGTCTGAACCACGGTGTTGGTCAGCAGACTGCAACACACACAGTCAGTCCGTTTAGTACATAATCACATCACTCCAGAGAAGAGAAATCACATCTAATACTATAGAAAAACTCCTGTAGAGTCAGAGTGAGTGAGTGTGTGTGTCTCTGTCTGTAGATCTGTGTGTGTGTCTCTGTCTGTATATCTGTGTGTGTGTCTCTGTCTGTATATCTGTGTGTGTGTCTCTGTATGTGTGTGTGTCTTTGTCTGTATATCTGTGTGTGTCTCTGTATGTGTGTGTGTCTCTGTATGTGTGTGTGTCTCTGTATGTGTGTGTGTCTCTGTATGTGTGTGTGTCTCTGTATGTGTGTGTGTCTCTGTATGTGTGTGTGTCTCTGTATGTGTGTGTGTCTCTGTATGTGTCTCTGTATGTGTGTGTGTCTCTGTATGTGTCTCTGTATGTGTGTGTGTCTCTGTATGTGTGTGTGTCTCTGTATGTGTCTCTGTATGTGTGTGTGTCTCTGTATGTGTGTGTCTCTGTCTGTATATCTGTGTGTTTCTGTCTGTATATCTGTGTGTGTTTGTCTCTGTCTGTATATCTGTGTGTGTGTCTCTGTCTGTATATCTGTGTGTGTTTGTCTCTGTCTGTATATCTGTGTGTGTCTGTCTGTTTCTCAGTCTGTCTCTTTGTGTGTGTGTGTACCTGGTGAGTTTGATGGTGTTGTCCAGAGCGGCAGACAGCAGCAGACTGTCGTTCTGTCTGTTGAAGGACAGACCTCGGATCTGTTTACTGTGGATGGGAACGTACTGACTCGCCTTCATGTTGACCACGCTCACCTTCTTCACCCCGCAACCTGCAGGAGGAGGCAGGAAGGGTGGCCAGTGAGAGTGTGAGCCACATAAGTGAAGGACAGAAAGGCATGTGTCACTGTCAACTACCACAAAGCAGAGAGAAGGAAGTCTCTATTATAGGAAACACTGTTGTCTGGGTTTTCTAACCTAGTGTCTTATAGCGTTTAAAGTCCAGGGCTTTCAAGCCATCATACGCAACCGTATGACCATAAAAACAATGCGTAGTATGTGGACCAAAGACTGTAAAGGAGCTGTCTGCTCAATAGGCTTGATCGAGATGAGTCAGGTCTGCGCAGAATCAATCAACGGCGATTGCTGCCCAATGCATGCCGGTTAGATTTGTTATTGACTTGATCCCGACTTGCTCTGACGTCATGCACACGAGGATAACCTCACGAGATCAAGGCAGTTCTGAGATGCAGGCAGCACAGTTGCTTCTCTCCGACTGCGAGACCCAGGCAAACCCACCAGCCTCTCAGCTGATTGGTTCAGAATAGTTTATTGGCCATTATAAATGCCGATACCTGGGAAAATGCCTCGTATCGGCCGGCCACTATAACAAAGTAACATGTAATCTTAGTTACTTTTAAAATCCAGTAATCTGTAAAGTAACTAAGTTACTTTTTAAAGGAGTAATCAGGTTACTTTTTCGAGGGAACTGTGGCAACGCTGGTAACAAGGAAGAAGTAAGGGCGTCTCACCGGGCACCAGGGTGGAGTGCGGGGACGGCTGCGAGGCCAGCAGGCAGCTCAGAGGTTCGCAGTAGGATAAAACCCTGCAGCTTCCAGCCTGGGACACCAGCACCGCTTTGGAGAAACTGTACTGGGCCGTCCTGGAGCCGTCAGCCCTCTGGCACAGGCCAAGGAGGAGCGAGGTGGACGCAGAGGAGGTAGACGAGGATGAGGACGGCACTGAGCTTCTGCCGGCCTGAGCCATCAGAGCCCTCAGCTCCTTCACAGAGACATAGAGAGAGAAAGAGAGGGACGTGTTTTACCAGGAAGACGTTTCCGTGTTGAACTGTGGAGTCCAGAATGTGCCAGTTTATCTGTAATTAATCATGCATTTTACTTTCTTTCAATCATTTTATTTTACGCAAATGATACCTGCAGCTCTTGTTGTGCTTGTCCGTATTTGTTGGTGACAACCTGCAGTTTCAGTTTGTACTGAGCTGATTCCAGTTCAGCCTTCCTCCTCAGAGACTGTTCTTGCTCCAGAGACCTAGACACACACACACACACACACAGTTAAATTTTCATACCGTTACATCCCTAGTCAGGGGTCGGAATGATTGGCGATGACAAAAACAGTTCATCAACTTACATCTTTAGAGCCCAAGAGCCCTGGCTCTTATCTAACATGGGTCTGTGTAACAAGGTGCTGTAGAGCCCAGGAGCCCTGGTGCTTATCTAACATGTGTCTGTGTAACAAGGTGCTGTAGAGCCCAAGAGCCCTGGTGCTTATCTAACATGGGTCTGTGTAACAAGGTGCTGTAGAGCCCAGGAGCCCTGGCTCTTATCTAACATGTGTCTGTGTAACAAGGTGCTGTAGAGCCCAGGAGCCCTGGCTCTTATCTAACATGTGTCTGTGTAACAAGGTGCTGTAGAGCCCAGGAGCCCTGGTGCTTATCTAACATGTGTGTGTATGATTGTATTTGCATGAAGGAAGAGGCTCGATATAAAAACACGTTTAACAAAGTTGCATTCAACAAAAATCATTAAACAAATGTACATTGTCATGTAAGTATGATATTTAACCAATATTTGAGATGTGTGAAACACTATTTGACTGGAATGGTTATCAGAAATAATTTATTTTAAAAAAAAGACTCAAATGTTTTAACTAAAACTTGACTAAGATACCTGAGTTCTCTTATGTGAATGACTAAATATGACTAAAACTAACAAGGACATTTGGCACAAGACTAAGACTAAATTAAAAATAGGTGACAAAATGAACACTGGTTGGCAGCATCACTCACTTCTTTAAGCTCTCCTGCTCGGAGTTGTCGAGCGCTCTCAGCTTTGGAGCGTACAGCAGAACGATGTCTGAACGCTTCGCTTTCTTGTTGCACTAGAAAACAAACACAAACACATTGTCAAAAATCCAGATGTGCAATGCAGGATGAGACACCAATGTGTGTGTGTGTGTGTGTGTGTGTGTGTGTGTGTGTGTGTGTGTGTGTGTGGGGGTGGGGACAGTGGGACGAAAGTTATGTGGTAAGTTTCTTTGGGATAAACTCGGTTTAATCTTTGTAATTTTGTTATTGTGACCTCAGGATGTTAGCTATTGTCCGTAAAGGTTTTTATTATTATGGCTGTCTGTTACGGGCTTACTAGCTCGGTGGACATGGCTCCGTGCGTTCTGGCTTCTTTGAAAACAAATGCACATGACCAGAGAGAGAAGACGGAAGGGGGGACAGGCGCTAACGTGTTTTTACATCAGCGTTGCCAAATATCTATTCCGAAGCTGTAGGGGGAGCTCTACAGAGAAACTGTGACCAAAACTGCATAGTGCCCCTTTAAAACACCGTGGCGAGACTGACCTGTGGACACTTAGCCGCCGGGCCCTGAGCTTTCAGCCAGCGCTGGATGCAGGTGAAGCCGAAGAGGTGTCCGCAGCGCAGAGCCGACAGTCGGTGCTCGCCCGCTGTCGTCCACGCCTCGAAGCAGATGGAGCAGATGTCGCCCTCGCCCTCTTCAGCCTGCGACGGCTTGGCAGAAGCCGAGGCCACGGGGGCCGGCTACAGGGGGACATGACAAGAGATTTTAGATAAAAACAGACTGTGATCAAGCTTTCCTTCGGGGACATAATTAGAAGTTAGAAAAACAGAGGAATACATTGCAATACATGGCAAAACATTGTTTAAAATTGTAATAACACCATATTGTGGCATTATGAATCGTGATGATATTGTTCCATTGGCTATCAAATTGTTTATTTTTGCCCTCTGACATTGATCTTTCGATACACAGGTACAACACAATAACGCCAGGTACAGTGTCAGGTTCAATTCCTGTGCAATAACCCAGCAATACTGTCTCTAATCAGTCGTGTCTACTGGTTCCACTTATTATTTATTCATCAGTCCCATTCTCCATTTCAGAGATGTTCATATTGTAATATAATACTTATATAACATAACACTATTTATTCCAGCACCCTTTGCACTATGCTCCATAATTATAATTTACTCCTGCATATTTTGCACTCTTCATTCCTTTTTTCATTGGTACTTGTATCACCAAAAATTGTGATTTAACTTTTTCAGGACACATACACCACTAAAGAGACCACTGTATGTTAGTTTTAACACTCAAACTTTTCAGCTAGCCAACAGAACAATCGCTAACATGTTGGGAGTAGAGCCTAGCAGCCGCTGTTCTGTTGCAGTCTTGCAAGACTCACGGTGTTCTGTTGTGTGGAAACCTAGCGTTATTCCCTCTATTTCTTGAAAAATACACGCATTCTTGGAAGAGAATATGATTTTTCTGTTAGTATGCTTAGATAACCAAATCCCTATACTCTCCCAATTCTTCTCAATTCTTTGCAGTACTTAAAGGCGTGCATAAGGAAGTCTCCATATAGGTCACATTTTAACATCTATCTGATGATGTGTTATCAAACTTGCTTAATTTATCTCCAGTATAATTTATTCTTGTCAACATTTTAAACTGTACTAGTTGCAGATTTTCATTAGTAGTTAATTTGTATGTACAGTATTGTATAATGGAGCCTCTATTGTTTCCAATTAGGATTGCACAATGTATAGTTTTTTTATCGTTCTCGCCATATTAACAAATTACATGGATCAGTTGTTTGATCTAAAAAAAAATCTGAAAGATGTGGATCAGTGTGTCCCAAAAGCCCGAGATGACGCCCTTAAATGTCTTATTCATATTCAGTTTACTGTCACAGAGAAGAAAACAGACTAGAACATATTCACATTTAACAAGCTGGAATCAGACGAGTTTAAAGTTCTGTTTAAAGACTATTATTTAAAATTAGCTGCAGCAAAATACGTTGTCTGTAAAATGCAGAACACAAGCAGGATACTTGCTTCTAAGCAGGAGAGTGATGGAAAAGGTTTGAACGCTACCTGGACGTTCTGATTGGACGTTTCTGTCCTCTCACCATCTGCAGCTGAACTGGAGTCTGAACAAAGACGGGAAGAAAAGAAAATTAAACTGGACTCAAACAACACAGACTCTGCATTGGTCTGCAAAAATCAGTCAACAACATAAAAAGGCTGCTAATAGCTAATGAGTATTTTCATTGTTTTCTCAATTAATGGATTAGTTATCTCTCAAATGCCAGAAAATTGCGAAAAATGCGGGTCAGTGGTTCTAAAAGCCCAAGATGTTGTAAAAAATGACCCATTCTAAATACTAGTTATCAAAATAGTTGGTAATTTATGTAAGAGTTTACAACTAATCAATTAATCTTCGCAGCTCTAGACTTAAAGTAGTTCTCACTCACTGGTTGGACCCGCTTCCTGTGGTTGTGCGTGTTGGACAGACGCGTGGAGGCGAGGACTCGCAGGCGGCACCGGGACGACCGGCTCCGGAGCAGCAGCCGAGGCTTCTCTGTTGACCCCCTCCTCACCCTCCTCCTCCTCGTCGTCAGACTCGCTGATCTCGGTGGTGCTGCCGGACTCTGGCTGAGCCACGCTGGCAGCCGGCGCTCGGAGCAGGAAGTCGGGAAAGCCTCTGGAGGGCGCCGCAGTCTGGCTGGGGTAGTGCACCCGGAGGCCCTGCCTGTAGCAGCACACGGGTTTAACATCCCAGCAAGACACTCAACTTTCTGACAAAATACATCTGCTGAGAAGAGACTGGAGGAAACGTACTACACTCATATTCTGCTCATCTTCAGGTTCCTAATTGTATTTAGAGGTTGCACCAGAATTGGTTTACATGGTCAAATAAAAAAATTTAAAAAATCTTTTGTACTGCACATTGCTGCAGCTCCTCTTTTCTCCCTGTGTGTTTAGCTCTCTGTTTTAGCTCCAGAGTGAGGCATCGCACTTCTGTTCCATCTTTGTTGGGAGTTGCACATGCGCAGTACCTAGGTAAGGACTACTAGCCAGTCAGAAGCAGAGTATGAGGGCCCTGACAGTACCTAGGTAAGGACTACTAGCCAGTCAGAAGCAGAGTATGAGGGCCCTGACAGTACCTAGGTAAGGACTACTAGCCAGTCAGAAGCAGAGTATGAGGGCCCTGACAGTACCTAGGTAAGGACTACTAGCCAGTCAGAAGCAGAGTATGAGGGCCCTGACAGTACCTAGGTAAGGACTACTAGCCAGTCAGAAGCAGAGAATGAGGGCCCTGACTGTACCTAGGTAAGGACTACTAGCCAGTCAGAAGCAGAGTATGAGGGCCCTGACTGTACCTAGGTAAGGACTACTAGCCAGTCAGAAGCAGAGTATGAGGGCCCTGACAGTACCTAGGTAAGGACTACTAGCCAGTCAGAAGCAGAGTATGAGGGCCCTGACTGTACCTAGGTAAGGACTACTAGCCAGTCAGAAGCAGAGTATGAGGGCCCTGACAGTACCTAGGTAAGGACTACTAGCCAGTCAGAAGCAGAGAATGAGGGCCCTGACAGTACCTAGGTAAGGACTACTAGCCAGTCAGAAGCAGAGTATGAGGGCCCTGACAGTACCTAGGTAAGAACTAATAGCCAGTCAGAAGCAGAGTATGAGGGCCCTGACAGTACCTAGGTAAGGACTACTAGCCAGTCAGAAGCAGAGTATGAGGGCCCTGACAGTACCTAGGTAAGGACTACTAGCCAGTCAGAAGCAGAGTATGAGGGCCCTGACAGTACCTAGGTAAGGACTACTAGCCAGTCAGAAGCAGAGTATGCAAGCATTATATCGTGTGTTACAAAGTGACACGTTTGTCTCTGAAATAACGGTTGGACTACAACAGAGCTGTTTGGAGCAGTTTGTGTTTTCTGCTTGAGATGGTGAGTCCCTTTGGGGGGGTGGGGGGGTGGGGGGGCTTTTTCACTTAGTAAACATATAACGTGCACAAAAAAGATATACTGTGTAACACAATGCAGGTAAGGGAAAAAGCCAAAAAACATAATATGAGCACTGTAAAGAACAATTTAGAAAGCAGTCACTAAGACACAGACAACTATGTTGGTCTTGAGGAGCTGCAGTATTTAGTTGTGCTTAAACTGCAGAATCTGGGGCGCTGGGGTAGCTAAGCTGGTTGAGCGTGCACCCATATGCAAAGGCTCAGTCCTTACTTCAACGGCTACAATTCAATTCCGACCTGCGGCCCATTGCTGCATGTCATTTTCCCCCTCTTTCCCCTTTCAGCTCTCACGCTGTCCTGCCAAATGAAGGCCTATAAAACGTTAACTCTCTTCTTCTCCGATCGCCCTCTCTTGTCCGGTCACACCGCATCTGCCTTCGCTTTCGTTCTCTGTCTCCCTCTCTCTGTCCCACCGACATCCTAACTAGCCGTGGTAGATGAGTTGGCGCAAATTTGCAAACCTTTTACTAAATTATCACAAATTCACATCGCTGCCGGTATGAACAGTCTTGATGAGAAATATTCACTGTCAATTATTCAGCATTTCATGTGGTTTATTCGTCACGCCCCCCAGTGTGTAAAAAGGCCTTAAACCAAGGCTTCTCTGTGCATTAGCTCTGGGTACCTGAGTCTCCTCCGGATTGGTGCGCCATGAGCGGCAGAAGGCGTAGCTGCAGAGCCGCTCACCGCTCTCTGACTGAACGCCCAGGTGGCAGGAAGCCTGGGGGGCACGCGAGCTGCCGTCTGCCCTCTTTCGTTGTCCTCGTCGTCATCCTCGTCCACCTCGGTGCTGCTGCCGGAGTCCGAGATGACGTGAGGCGCGTTGGCGTCCGCTGCTGCAGCCGCAACCTCTGGCTGTCTGTCCCCACCCCCCTGCAGATGCCCAGGGGAGTCTACCTCCATGGCCTCCATCTGCACAGCAGGTTAGATGGTTAATGATCCCCTCTGACTCCTAATTCCTATTCATCTTTTAGACAGGAGGGGTTAGACAGAGCCCTGGGGAGAGACTACTTTTAACTTGTGCTAGCTTAGTTTTCAAGATGAACTTATAAAGCCAGCCATTGTCTTGCACCGTCCTAAATTAGCGACCTCTCAACCCGCATGTTCCTCTTCTTAGCCTGAGGTCCTTGGGAGCAGCTTTGCTGGCTGCAGCTTAATTAAATCTTGTGACCGGGGACCACGGAGGGCCCCAAGGCTTAGAAGAGCTTACCCATCGCTGGTTAGCAAGCCGTAACATTTGAAAAACATTCTGTAGACAAAAGAGCTTTTTACGTCTGTGTTTTGATGTATTTTCATAGGAATTTACAGAGTTTTACACTTAGGGTATTACTTTAAAAATGTACACTGTGTAGGAATTTCTCCCATCTAGCGAATTGTATTTTGTATTCAAATGAAGAGTGCACTCTAGCGCTCTCGGTTTTTCAAATGCGTGTTGCAACTACGGTAGCCGTTGCGTACCAAAAAGCTATGACCCCATGTCTCCCAATTTTCGTTTTTTGGCAACGAGGATTCCTTCTCCTGTGGCTCGGCATAAGTATGATCCTCCATTGTTATTATTTGATTATTTTAACAATATTCCGATATATATTAAAAAAATATTCCCTCCCCCAGAAACGTGTTACAGATTTCCCTAACATTAGTTATTTGTAATTATGTATGAGTTTACACTGAAATAATATGATAATAATGCGTTTTACTGTCACAACAGAACATCAAAATATATTAAAGGTCTGATAAATTAAATGTATAAAAATACAAACTTAAGATATAAAACTTTAAGTCCTTTGAACAAAAACACAATAACTAAAAAAATCGGTGTTGCTAACAGGGACGTTGTAGAGCGTCCCCTGGTAGACAGACTATGCAACGCCATCACTAACAGGGACGTTGTAGAGCGTCCTCTGGTGGACAGACTATGCAACGCCATCACTAACAGGGACGTTGTAGAGCGTCCTCTGGTGGACAGACTATGCAACGCCATCACTAACAAGGACGTTGTAGAGCGTCCTCTGGTGGACAGACTATGCAACGCCATCACTAACAGGGACGTTGTAGAGCGTCCTCTGGTGGACAGACTATGCAACGCCGTCACTAACAAGGACGTTGTAGAGCGTCCTCTGGTGGACAGACTATGCAACGCCGTCACTAACAAGGACGTTGTAGAGCGTCCTCTGGTGGACAGACTATGTACTAACGTCAGCTGCACGAAGCCAAAAGTTACACAGCCTGCATGTTGTGCTACCAAACTAGCTTATGTTGCTTTGCAGTGCAGTAGTTAGCAGTGGCTATTCGCCCCAAGAAGTATAAATGTCTCTGTCAACTATCCAATAAATAAGCTACCTTTAAAAATGTATTAATCGACCTGCCACGTCTGTGATGGCGTCCACCGGGGCCCGGTGGTAGAGTTACTTCCTGCGGCTAAACCCCCAACTAGAGCCCGAGGTCGCAGCGGCCTCCAAGCAAAAACAAACCAGCAGCAACGTTAACATTAGCTCATTGTATTCAGTTAATACGACAGTGAACGTTGTCTTTGATGTAGCTTCTTAGTTTATATACAACGTTATAAAATAGCAGAGAATAAATAATAATAACTCGACAATCCGTTGGTTTCTGATCCCCGTGTAGCCACGGACGCTGGAGCTAAACTTAGCTAAACGTTAGCATTAGCGTTAGCACTTCTGAGGGTTTGAGACTGCCAATGTGGGATTAAGACCTTAAATTACGCTTTTATTAAAGTCAAAATGTGAATAGTTAATGTTGGTATTAACTACGATGGTGTCACTGTAAATATGCTTAAGAAAACGGAAAGAAAGTCGGCTTGATAGTTCGTTAGCGCGGCTAAAGTTAGCTGGCTAGCTGGCTAAGCTAGCTATTTAGCTAATCGACTCGGGTTGTAACGTTAGCAACAACAGCGCGTGAGAAGTCACGTCAGGACGCCGAGCTACCTGTACGGAGGTGAGGGTTCAACAGCTGCCGGTCCCGCTCCGCAGGACCACACAAAGGAACGACATGACTCCACGGCAAAGACACGGATCAAACAGGTCTGGTTGAGGTGATGTTGACGGGTTACTACCAGGAGTCCGGACCGCGGTCAGGGATCGAATCTCCCGGCGCCAGTTCGCGCCTCCCGCCCCGCCCTGTCCCGTGGCGACGTCACCGCCAAAGATCGTATGTTGACAAAGATGAATCACACGCAAATTTTTTTTTTTTTAAATTAAAAAAAAATAATAATAATACAAAAAAATATATAATAATAATAATAAAAAAGATGAATCACACGCAAAAAAAAAATAATAATAATAATAAAAAAAAATAAAAAATAAAAATAAAATAAAAAGATGAATCACACGCTAAAAAAAATTAAAAAATTAATAACAAATAAAAATAACAATAAACATACAATAAAAAGATGAATCACACGCTAAAGAAATTAAAAAATTAATTTTTTTTATTTAAAAAATTATAAATAATAAATAATAAAAAAATAATAAAAAAGATGAATCACACGCGAAAAAAATAATAATAATAATAATAAATAAAAATTAATTTTTTTTTAAAAAAGATGAATCACACGCTAAAAAAAACACGCTAAAAAATAATAAATAATAAAAAAAATAAATAAATAAATAAAAATAAAACTATAAAAATAATATAAAAATAAACAAAAAGATAAATCACACGCAAAACCAAAATACAACTACAAAATTAAATTATAAATACTTGGGTATTAGGCCTACCATTGACCAATCGCTGTCTTTTAGATTAGATTAGATTAGATTATACTTTATTCATCCCACAACGGGGACATTTTGTTGTTACAGCAGCAGCATTTTCCAATAACAGCAAAAAAAACTAAAACAAAAACACACAATAAGTAAGCACACAAGAAATACAGGCAAACAATAGACAATGATTATATGGTAGACTGAGTAAGCAAAATTGCATGTCCAAGATTTGGTTAAAAAAAATGAAATGTAAGTTAGTTTTTTTCTTTAGAATCAAGTCCTGTTTATGATTTGAAGCAAAAAAAACAACAACTTGTAAATGCAACATTCTTGTCTGTCTTGGACTACGGTGATATTTTATAAATGCATTCAACCTCCCAGTGTCTTCATGCATTGGACACTGTGTTTCACGGAACCTTGAGATTCATCACAAACTTAAAATCTCTCACTCATCACTGTTTGCTGTATTCTCGGGTCGGGTGGTTTTCCCTCTCCATTCGGCGTTGGATGCACTGGCATCTTTTTATTTCTAAGGCAGTATTAGGACTTCTTCCTCCTTATCTGAGCACTTCCATCCTCCCGAGGTCTGCAGGGACACATCCCCTGCTCCCAGGATCTGGTTTTATAGACAGTCCCTAAAGACGCACTGACTTTGGCATAAAGGACTTTAATTTTGCAGCACCATGTGCATGGAATCATCTTCAGATGAACTCCAGTTGAAGGAGTTGGTCTCATTTTATTCTTTTAAAGGCGTTTTAAAGGACCTTGCAGAAAGGCAGTCTGTATGTCACTGTTTTTAAATTGATTTAGGACCCAGGGGTTTTTATGATGACATTGTTGTTTGAATATGAGTGAAAGTGTGTCTCTGTATTTACCTGGAAGTGTCTCTGTGTCTCTGTATTTACCTGGAAGTGTCTCTGTGTCTCTGTATTTACCTGGAAGTGTCTCTGTGTCTCTGTATTTACCTGTAAGTGTCTCTGTATCTATGTATTTACCTGGAAGTGTCTC
Source organism: Etheostoma nigrum (assembly GCA_029931835.1). Lineage (NCBI taxonomy): Eukaryota > Metazoa > Chordata > Actinopteri > Perciformes > Percidae > Etheostoma > Etheostoma nigrum. The sequence goes on along the minus strand of CM057244.1, from coordinate 30,753,931 downwards.
TGTGTCTCTGTCTTTACCTGGAAGTGTCTCTGTATTTACCTGGAAGTGTCTCTGTGTCTCTGTCTTTACCTGGAAGTGTCTCTGTGTCTCTGTATTTACCTGGAAGTGTCTCTGTGTCTATGTCTTTACCTGGAAGTGTTTCTGTGTCTCTGTATTTACCTGGGGCCTATTGCACGAAAGTAGAATAAAGATATCCAGGATAAATGAAAAAGCGCAGCTTGACTTAGTGTGACCTGCTCATCGCGGCTTATTCGGTTGCACGTTTGCCGAGCCAGGATGAACAGGTGAAGCTAAGTCAAGCCAGGTGTAGATAGCTGGGATAAGTGCACGTTCACGGCTTTCTCACATAGACCACGGTATCGATCACAGATTTACTGATGCAGAGATGGAGAAGACGCATGCGCCATATGTTTCACCCAATGAGCAGCAGCTTCTAATGGAAAGTAACGAGGAGGGGAAGAATATGCAAAAAGAGACGGCTCTTATCAAGGAGAGAAAAAGCCCAACATAGCGGACCGACTGAATGTGTGAGGGTGTAAAAATATCTCCTTAGCCTATAGTCACTCCACATTTTTACAAAGTTGGAGGCTACACTGTGTTTGAATTGCTTTAAATATGCTAGTTTCATGTTTCTGTTTTTATATGATATATGTGCTGGTTTTACTGTAAAGTGTCTTTGACTAGCCTACCATGTATTATTTAGCCTTTGCCTTAAAAGTGAGCAGAGGGAATTAATGTTCCTCGGGAAATGGACCCTAATGACTAGGCTTAATTTCAAACTCTTATTCACAACGCGAGTTTTACAACCATATGCACAAATCTCATATCTATCATCTCAATGTTCATACAGAACGATCAGAAAGGGACAACAACTAGAAAAAGAAGTAAATGACTTCAATACACGCTGTGAGCATATGTTAAACAATATTCATGTTTTTTTATTCTTCTGACAAGTGACCGCACCAAAATAAAAAGATTATGAAGCATTGTGGTGTTCCCGGTGTGATGAATGTAAACTACTCTACATACGTACTGTATATAGGCCACGTTATTGGTCAGGGATGTGAGACTAAATGAGAAGGTTATGAAACCAATGTAAGCTATAATAAAAAACATTAGGCCTACATATTAAGGAGTAACACAAACTGTCCTTTATTAGAGAAGGATAAGCAACAAGAAAATGAAATAATGAATGTATTGGTCTCTGACTAGTCTGCCATTATTATCATCTGGGAATATCGCTGCATTAATATCGTCACACTTAATCTCCGGTGCGCGTCCTGTCACCTGAAGCTGAGACCACGGACGCTGCGCTGCTCATCTCTACTTTTACAGAGAGAGTGGACACTGACGCGACTCACAGCCACCGGGCAGCAGCCGCACGCCAGGCAGCCTCGAAACAGTATCGTCCCCCCGGGAAAAGTCCCACTCCGCTTCAGGATGCCAGTGCAACCATTTCTAACCATATAAACTGTAGTAGGGTTTAAATCAAACTCGCGACAACAATAGTGACAAGTAGGCGAATGCATGTTAATGAAAATAAAGCAGAACACATGCAGAAGACAACGGAATAACTGTTAAACACGTTTATTTCGGATCAGACGGCAGCTGATTTGACACATGAGACTCCAGGATTAATCTTAGCCTGGCTGTTAGCCTGCTCTGGACCAGGCTAGCCGCAAAGAATAAATCTCCATGGTTACTTGGCTGGGCTTAATTCAATCTGGGGCCTATTGCACGAAAGTAGAATAAAGATATCCAGGATAAATGAAAAAGCGCAGCTTGACTTAGTGTGATCCGCTCATCGCGGCTTAATCGGTTGCACATTTGCCGAGCCAGGATGAACAGGTGAAGCTAAGTCAAGCCAGGTGTAGATAGCTGGGATAAGTGCACGTTCACGGCTTTCTCACATAGACCACGGTATCGATCACAGATTTCCTGATGCAGAGATGGAGAAGACGCATGCGCCATATGTTTCACCCAATGAGCAGCAGCTTCTAATGGAAAGTAACGAGGAGGGGAAGAATATGCAAAAAGGGAAATACGGCTCTTATCAAACGGAGAGAAAAAGCCCAACATAGCGGACCGACTGAATGTGTGAGGGTGTAAAAATATCTCCTTAGCCTATAGTTACTCCACATTTTTACAAAGTTGTAGGCTACACTGTGTTTTAATTGCTTTAAATATGCTAGTTTCATGTTTCTGTTTTTATATGATATATGTGCTGGTTTTACTGTAAAGTGTCTTTGACTAGCCTACCATGTAAAGCCCTATATAAATAAAATGTATTATTATTTAGCCTTTGTCTTAAAAGTGAGCAGAGGGAATTAATGTTCCTCGGGAAATGGACCCTAATGACTAGGCTTAATTTCAAACCCTTATTCACAACACGAGAACATGTTTTACAACCATATGCACAAATCTCTATAAGCTATATCTAATTCTTTGTACAATTAGTGTTTATACAGAACGATCAGAAAGGGACAACAACTAGAAAAAGAAGTAAGTGACTTCAATACACGCTGTGAGCATATGTAAAACAATATTCATGTTTTTTTATTCTTCTGACAAGTGACCGCACCAAAATAAAAAGATTAAGAACCACTGTGGTGTTCCCGGTGTGATGAATGATAACTCCACTACATACGTACTGTATATAGGCCACGTTATTGGTCCAGGGATGGGAGACTAATGAGAAGGTTATGAAACCAATGTAAGCTATAATAAAAAAACATTAGGCCTACATATTAAGGAGTAACACAAACTGTCCTTTATTAGAGAAGGATAAGCAACAAGAACATGAAATCATAAATGTATTGATCTCTGACCAGTCTGCCATTATTATCATCTGGGAATATCGCTACATTAATATCGTCACACTTAATCTCCGGTGCGCGTCCTGTATAAACCTGAAGCTGAGACCACGGACGCCGCGCTGCTCATCTCTACTTTTACAGAGAGAGTGGACACTGATGTGACTTGCAAGCCACCTGGCAGCGGCCGCACGCCAGGCAGCCTCGAAACAGTACCGTCCCACCGGGAAAAGTCCCACTCCGCATCAAGGTGCCAGTGCAACCATTTCTAACCATCTAAACAACTGTAGTAGGGTTTAAATCAAACCCGCGACAACAATAGTGACAAGTAGGCTAATGCATGTTAATGAAAATAAAGCAGAACACATGCAGAAGACAACGGAATAACTGTTAAACACGTTTATTTCGGCAGCTGATTTGACACATGACACTCCAGGATTAATCTTAGCCTGGCTGTTAGCCTGCTCTGGACCAGGCTAGCCGCAAAGAATAAATCTCCATGGTTACTTGGCTGGGCTTAATTCAATCTGGTTTCGTGCAACCGAGTCAAAGCTAAATTCATCCAGGATAACTTGAATATCCCGGCTTAATCCCTTATCCTAGTTTCGTGCAACAGGCCTCTGGACCAGGCTAGCCGCAAAGAATAAATCTCCATGGTTACTTGGCTGGGCTTAATTCAATCTGGTTTCGTGCAACCGAGTCAAAGCTAAATTCATCCAGGATAACTTGAATATCCCGGCTTAATCCCTTATCCTAGTTTCGTGCAACAGGCCTCTGGAAGTGTCTCTGTGTCTCTGTATTTACCTGGAAGTGTCTCTGTGTCTATGTATTTACCTGGAAGTGTCTCTGTGTCTCTGTCTTTACCTGGAAGTGTCTCTGTATTTACCTGGAAGTGTCTCTGTGTCTCTGTCTTTACCTGGAAGTGTCTCTGTATTTACCTGGAAGTGTCTCTGTGTCTCTGTATTTACCTGGAAGTGTCTCTGTGTCTATGTCTTTACCTGGAAGTGTTTCTGTGTCTCTGTATTTACCTGGAAGTGTCTCTGTGTCTCTGTATTTACCTGGAAGTGTCTCTGTGTCTCTGTATTTACCTGGAAGTGTCTCTGTATTTACCTGGAAGTGTCTCTGTGTCTCTGTATTTACCTGGAAGTGTCTCTGTATTTACCTGGAAGTGTCTCTGTGTCTCTGTATTTACCTGGAAGTGTCTCTGTGTCTATGTCTTTACCTGGAAGTGTCTCTGTGTCTCTGTATTTACCTGGAAGTGTTTCTGTGTCTATGTCTTTACCTGGAAGTGTTTCTGTGTCTCTGTATTTACCTGGAAGTGTCTCTGTGTCTCTGTATTTACCTGGAAGTGTCTCTGTGTCTCTGTATTTACCTGGAAGTGTCTCTGTATTTACCTGGAAGTGTCTCTGTGTCTCTGTATTTACCTGGAAGTGTCTCTGTATTTACCTGGAAGTGTTTCTGTGTCTCTGTATTTACCTGGAAGTGTCTCTGTGTCTATGTATTTACCTGGAAGTGTCTCTGTGTCTCTGTCTTTACCTGGAAGTGTCTCTGTATTTACCTGGAAGTGTCTCTGTGTCTCTGTCTTTACCTGGAAGTGTCTCTGTATTTACTTGGAAGTGTCTCTGTATCTCTGTCTTTACCTGGAAGTGTTTCTGTGTCTCTGTATTTACCTGGAAGTGTCTCTGTGTCTCTGTATTTACCTGGAAGTGTCTCTGTGTCTATTTGAAACCGTGCTGCTGCCACTTACCAGGACACTCTGGTTAAAGAGATTTTTAATCTCATGGAGTTTTTTTATCCTGGTTAAATAAAGGTTTGAATGAATGAAAAAAAAAAGATGAATCACACGCAAAAACAAAAAAAGATGAATCACACGCAAAAACAAAAAAAGATGGATCACACGCGATTTCGATTTTTACCTACTATGGAAGCCCATATTAGCCAATGTTATATGTATTTAAAAAAAAAACATCCTGTAAGTCATTATCATGAAAATCTTTCTCAAAAAAATGACTTTGTATCTCAAAATAATGAGAAACTTTATCAAAATAATGGGATAGTATCTCAAAAATAGTGAGAAACCTTCTTAAAATTATGACATAGAGCTCAACATAATTTCTTAGTATCTCAAGGTAATGAGATACTTCTGAAAAATAACAAGTTAGTGCGTCAAAATAATGAGAAACTTTCTTTAAATGAATGACTTTCAAAGGCTTCTCGAACAAAAGTTCTTAATTAAAAAACAAAGAAGTTTTTAGTTACCGACATTTATTGCACTTTAATAAAAATGATTGACAACTTCTCAGTCCCTCCCCCCTTTCCAAAGCCCCAAACGGTTTTCTAAGCCCCGCCCCCCACAAGGGAAAATGGCCCTGATTGGTGCATCTGAACTGGATTTTTGCAAATCGCACTACAGGCTGTAAGCGGTGCCAGAGGAGCCGGATTTTGTTTTTGAATCACCGGCTTCATGTAGTTCTACTGGAACATAGGGTCAGCTTCAGCAAATATGGCAGTTTTATAAGTTTTACCTACTGCGTCTTTAATATCTCTCTGTATATCTTAATTATCTGTATTTAAATTTCTCCATTACAGGTACTTACTTTTTACAAAATTATTTATGGTCACAGGTAAATATAATTTATATTATGGTTACCTACTTTTGCTATATTAGTTTAATTACATATTCAATTTACTTTTATTGTCACTTACTTACACTGCAATAGTTTTTTTGTACTATGACAACCGCACTATACAATATCTTTATTTGACGCCACTTTACATTCATTCTATACCTTATGGTCATTGTCTGTTGTTTGCCTGTTTGTTTGTGTGTTTTACTTGTTTTTTTTTGTTTTTGCTTTTTACTGTAGGAAACCGCTGCTGCTGTAATAAGGGAATTTCCCCACTGTGGGATGAATAAAGTATTATCTATACTAATCTAATCAAAAGTTACGCATTAAAGCTTTCATTTTATTCCTTCTTGTCTCTTCTTCCCTGTCTTGAGGGCTTCTAGGTCCGTGTGACCCAGACAGGTCATTGTCTGTTGGCTTCTTATATACATGCTAGTCAAACAGCTGGTGTATTTTAAATGATTACACATCATTTCAGACATTTCCTGGTTTCCCACACAGGATATGTTAAAAGATTATATTTAGAACTGATTATATTATTTATTAGTCATTATATTGGCTTTAGCATGGCCCAATTCGTGAGGTAGAAGACAGTATACATCTTCTTGTTGCTGTTGTTGTGCTGTCAATATGTTATGTTTGTCATCCTTGATGTGATGTGATGCCTGCTGCAGATCTACTTTCCTTCGGGATAACAAAGTTGAAGTAAGTTGAAGTTCCCTACGTCTGCTCACACTCATCTCCCTTACTCCATCAGTTTCCACCTGCACTTCTCAGACACAGAGAAAAGTGTCCCGTCTGAGACCGCTGGTTCTAATTTTTTCTTAAAACATGATGCACTGAATGAAGACATGAACACAATGAGTATTGATTGACAGCCATATTGATAATAGATACTTTTATTGATCCCCAGGAAGGAAATCACCATGTGTTCACGCTGTTGTTAACACATTGTAACACTACACACAGGCCTAAAATACACACACATGCTCAGGTCCTATACATGCAAGTAGTGTTGGCCTCAAATCTGCCCCTAGATTCTTTTCAGGAAGAAGGGTTCCACAACATGCAGTTGGAATATAGGACTTTATTTCTGGTAGAATATTCTAGAGACAAAGCTACAGTGAGTTACATCGGTTGTCACCCCAGGTTTGTCTGACCCTGGACCTCTTTCAGCAGGCATATATTGAAAACTACGGATGGGGCAATGTGTTGGAATTTAAAATGTTATATGTGCTTAAACATTGTGTGTGATTTACAGTATACATTTAAGCTAAAAGGCAAAAGCATTATTTCAACATAAATGAAGACATGTTGCTCATGCATTAAGTTTGATGTTCATGCATTAAGTTGTTTTGCAATACTCTGTTCTATAACATAAGATGTTCTGGTACATTCCTTAATAATCCAGCCTCTCCTAAATGTGTCAGAAGCAGAATTGATCGTTAGGGACGCTTCCTGAGTCTGCTTTCAGTCCCTCTTTTACAGTCCATTGGTCTTTTGCTCTGCAAGTCCTGAACTGAGGGTCATGAACTTTCAGTCACATTCCAACTGAAAGATAACGAATAAGCACACAGACACATCACATCACTGTAACCTGGAGACCCCCCCCCTTAGTGAATAAGACCAGGGGTGCAAGAGCCAAAGAGCCAGACAAAGGAAGGGGAGAGCTGTGACAGCTTGATCCAGGTAACTCTGTCTCTAGGATATCCTATGTAATAAAAAGGATTCACACATCAACATCTGAGATTTTGACTACTAATTGACTGAACCCTGAGACCGGAGCAGGATTTAGCTCCAACAAATGTTACCTCCTACAGCCCTTTGTTACCAATCATGCATCAAGTAGGTGTTAAGCAACAGTTTCCCATCACATTTTCTAGGGTAGAACAAACATGTGCTTCTTTGGTTGTAGCATCAAGTGCCTGCAGTGATAGAGATAGCACAGCTGAGAGGAACTCCAGGATGCACAAAGGGAGATGAGACAAACATGTGGCAGGACACTCTGTACCCCTACACTCAGTTTCAAGGTGATTAATAGAACAATACACACACATCCTGATTATATAAAACAGACTTACATGATTATGTCCTCACAGCAAATAGCATAGTAATCATAATACTGTATTTGTAATAATAAAAACAAAGCAATGACACATACTAACTGTTTGAACGTGGTTATTTGTATGATGCAACCTTCAATAAGCATTCAAACTATTTAGGATCCAACAGTAGGCTGCGACTGTTGGAGGTTCGGTGCCTTGCTCAAGAGCACATTCGCAGTACCCAGGAGGTGAACTGGTTACCAGTCCACCCTCTGTTTTTTGGTCCTTACAGGGACTTGAACCGGCGACCCTCGGGTTTCCAACCCAACTCTGGACCGTCTGAGCTACGGCCAGCCAATAGTGAATACTGTATGATTTCTTTAAGTCATTCGTTTTATGACAAACATTACAAGACTTAAACTCAACACAACAATATGTAAAAGAAACTCAACACAACAATATCTTTAAAAAAACTCCAGCGCTTTACGTCATTACGTCATGTTCTGCCGTCTGTTTTACAGATCACAGCACCTTAATATGATATAGTGTCTGGCTTTTCTTTTGTCACATAGTTATGCGAACGACACACAAATTTACATAACCTTATCACCAGGGGACTATAGTCCAATACAAAAACTGACTACATGCATCGAACAAATGAACGGCTGGATGTGCCAGAAGTTTCTGAAATTAAATGAAGGAAAAACTGAGGTGGTTGTTTTTGGAGCAAAAGAGGAAGGATTAAAAGTCTGCATGATGCGTCTGCAGGTTTTTTTGCTTGTTCGGCTGTTAGGTTTTATTCACAGGCTTTTAATATCCATCATCCAATGCTCTCCAAACCAACATCCAAACCCCAAGTTCATTGAGTACCTAGAAAACCAAGTGTGAAGTATGTTGGATGAGCGGTTCATGAGATATTTCAAAGACACACACACACACACACACACACCTAAGAGTCACAGTAAACTGGGAAAACAGTATGGCTTTTAGTGTGTTGTAAACTTTTTTTGTGGATTATACAGACATTTTAATCAAGCTACAGTCTGACTATGGCTTAACAATTGCGCAACACACACCTCTTTTAATATTTTAAAATTTGCATATGTTGACAATGGTGAATGTGATTTGTAAAACAGGTACTTTCTGAATACCTGAATACCAGATTACCTGAATCTCATTGTATGCATCATGTAATTACAATAAAAGAATATTATCTTATGTTCTATCTTATTTCTTCTCCTGAGGGGGTGCGTGACCAGAAACCCTGAGTACCGCTAACGGAGACGCCGAGGGATGAAGCATTTCATCAATTCTCTATCTTTCCCAACGCAGTTTGTAGTTTATCCACCAGCACTGTAGAAGAGAAAGAAAATCACGGTATTAGTTTAATTATTATTATTACATATTTTAGTTTTAGTTGCAAAGTCTATTTTTATCACAATTTCCTACATTATTAAAATAATGTTAAAGGGTAATTACAGTTTTCAACTTGGAACTATTTTCCTATGTATTTGTGTCTAAGTGACTGATGGAACAACAAACTTTGACTGTCCAGTATTAAAAGGTCCCATGGCATGAAAATGTCACTTAATGAGGTTTTTTAACATTAATAGGCATTCCTCCCAGCCTGCCTATGGCCCCGCTGTGGCTAGGCTGGGGATAGGTGTAAACAGAGTCCTGGGTATCCTGCTCTGCCTGAGAAAACGAAAGCTCAGATGGGCTGATCTGGAATCTGGAACCTTGCCCCTTATGATGTCATAAGGGGCAAAAAAAACGTTGAAGAATCCTGATCTACAGATTTCTAGGCATTATAAAAACGGCTTAAAAAATAGTGCATATATTTGCTGTAAATGGAGCATGCCCCCGGACACCCCCCTAGATTTGGGCTGAGCCCTGATTGTGTCTGAAGTGTCTGGCTCCGTCCCTGGTCTAAAGGTAACAGTGTGTATGGTGATGGCAGGGATGGTAAGTTACCTCCAGCGGATGGTCTCTGGAAGCAATCCTGGGCCAGACAGGCGTTGATCACCACCCCCAGCAGTTCAGGACAGTCATCAGGGAGCGGCTGCCGGTATTCCTGTTTGCCCACTTTCTCAAGGATGTCCTTATCCGACCAACCTGGGAGAAACGTAAGATTCCATAGTTTAGTAGGGATGGGTTGGTGTTGGCATGGCTATAGAAATATCTCAACACCTGTTGGATGGATTGCTATTTTGTTGAGACATTTATGTTTCCCAGAGGATGCAGGCTAACCTTCTCCACGTTTGTAAAATCAGTTGTGTTTCTCGTGAGTTTTCCCTTACCAAATAACTTTGGAGACTCTATAGTCTCGCATTGCCAGACCTTCCTCCACAGCGCTGCGGAGGAGGGTCTGGCTATAGACCACACAGCATTCTGGGATGGGAGAAAAACGTGCTCTACTTTATTGGATTTTCTTTAAAACAATCACAATCGTCTTTGGCGGATTGGATTTACCCTGCAGAGACCTGAGGACCAGGTAACCATAGTCCTCAGATTGGACAGATAGTCTAGCTAGCTGTCTGGATTTACCCTGCAGAGATCTGAGGACCAGGTAACCATAGTCCTCAGATTGGACAGATAGTCTAGCTAGCTGTCTGGATTTACCCTGCAGAGATCTGAGGACCAGGTAACCATAGTCCTCAGATTGGACAGATAGTCTAGCTAGCTGTCTGGATTTACCCTGCAGAGATCTGAGGACCAGGTAACCATAGTCCTCAGATTGGACAGATAGTCTAGCTAGCTGTCTGGATTTACCCTGCAGAGAAAGGAGGAGCAGTTAACCATAGTCCTGTTCTGGCGGCATCGAGCAATCCCGGAAGAGGAACGTCCTACTTTACATTACAATGCTCTAGCATGTGTTCATTAGTGATTAAAAACACTATACATCATATAATTCCCTACACATATACAACACTGTGAAAGAATACACGCTGCATGAGTTCCTTTACTTTTAAAACTTGATACTGATAATACTTCTATACCTTTATTCGAGTAGCCAAACATGTTGAATTCAGATCCCTTTAAATGTACAGCTCTGGCGTGCTACTGTATTTCTTGTCAATGGCTTTAACACAAAGGGTGGGTACATAGATAGATCGACCCAAAACATACTCCATTCATACTTCTATTCTATTCTAGCACACAAGTACAGCATTAACATCATTCATGCACCTAACTATGGTCAGCAACATGGTCCTTTTGTCACGAATCAAAATCAAATAACAAACCTAAAGTGGCAAAAGTTGTTGATGCTAAAAAACAGGAAATTTAGGATTGGATGTTGATCGTTGTGTTCTGCAGGTACACACCTTTGTAAGGGATGCTACGGGTCGCAATTTCCCACAGGACGATTCCAAAGCTGAAAGACAACATTTGTCAGTTAGAGGACCTCAATATAACAGATGACTCCTATGTTAACTTTAGTCCCTTTCCCAATTGATCAGTTTAACAAAACAAACAGAAGATGATGAAACAAAGGAAGCTAGCTTCTTGGCGTAACTCCCAAACCCGGGATTTAAAAGAAACCTTGTGAAAACTTGAAAATAAATGGCATTTCACCATGTGGTGGAATCTTGTTTAGACTGGCAAGACAGTCTTCAAGCGTATAGGAAGGCCCTCCGAAATGCCAGAGTAGCCTTTAACTCATCATTAATAGAGCTCAACAGTCCCCCCAGAGCGGGTTCTGGAAGTAAAAATACAATTTCTCCATTGACAATTGGAGTATAAGCCATAAAATCGTAACCGTCGATGGTAGATCACATGACCAAGCGATTGTATATACTCATATAGATGCCAAAGGTTCATGGGGCACCAACCTTGTTTTGAGATAAGTATCTTTTATTCGCAATGTCTTGGATAATTAGCCTACTTCATTACCCACAATCCTGAACAATCCCACAGTGATGCCTCTGATTGGTGGAACTCATGCTTGTGGAGGAGGAACTGTTGGTACACGATCTGTGCGCATGCGCTAGATGATAATCCTGTTTGACAAGGATTTACGACACTGCAGCAATCACAATCTGTTCCCACGCTAACGCTATTGAAGCTAACGTTAGTTTAGCTAACAGTTAATTTGGCTAACCGCTAGCTGAAAGCTTGATTCAGTCTTAAATATTTTTAACTTAAACTAAACACTGGGAAAATCAGGCTACAGCTGACATAACAACTGTTATAAATGTTAACAGTTATTTTCAGGTTTTATTTTGAATCTTTTAAAGTTATTACATGCTGTCTCAGCTAGCCGTTAGCCGAATGAACTGTTAGCTAAACAAACCTTAGCTTCCTTTATTCAGTGCTGCGCGGTGGTTTATGGGATGAGTAGTTCCTTCGCTCGAAAATGAAAATATGTACACAGTCTTGAACCTTTAACTTTTTTTGGAGTTACTGTTCGCTTTTTCACTGAAATAATATGTTGTATGTTTATGAGTCACGTGGTAGCTAGTTAGCCCGGAGCATGGTCTAAATCTCTTTATATACGGATTTGTCCAGACGTCAATTTACTTTGGGATCCCAAGATCTCTCGGAGGAGGGGCGGGACTGTTGAGCTCTATAGAGGAACATAAGAAAAAACAGTTGTTGTTTTTTTCAGCATTGTAGCCTGGCCGACGGGGAGCCACAGCTCTATTGAGCCATGTATTCCTATAACTCCGTCTGTCTCAGGTTTTTGATTGTTAAAAGGAAGGTTGTCCTAACTGCTGTCACACCAAATGCTTGCTCTTGGGGGGACGTCTTGGGTCTCTGTAAATTATAGAGTCTGGTCTAGACTTACTCTATCTCTCCTGAGATAACGTCTGCTATGATTTTTTATAATATTTCAGTATCGCTTTGCCAGACCTTCCTCCACAGCGCTGTGGAGGAAGGTCTGACTAGTCCACACAGCATTCTGGGATGGGAGAATAAGGTGCTCTGGTTAATCGGCTTTTCTTTAAACTAATCACAATCCACTTGGGCGGGGCTAATTGCCGGACGGAGCCATGGTGCCTCTGCATTATAGCCTCCGGAAGGGACTTGTTTTGGTGGAACATGTGTACGTTCAAAGCTTGTTTTAGCCGTGCAACAGAAAACTCAAACTGGACAGATAGTCTAACTAGCTGTCTGGATTTACCCTGCAGAGATCTGAGGAGCAGTTCCCCATAGTCCCCAGAAATCCACCGGAGGTTAGAACGGCAACACAAAAAGAGAAAGGTGACAAATATCCGTCCGAAAAGAGGGACATAACGCAGAATTTCCGGAGGCACCAGAGCAATATCAGAAGTGGAAGGTTGTGGATATAGACTAATATATATAGATAAAATTGAACTTTAATTGAACTTTAAGGAAGCTGTTGGTAACAAAATCCTGGTTCGTATCTGACCTGTAAATCTCGCACTCTTTGCTGTACTTGTGGTTGATGTCGAGGAGCATCTGTGGAGAGGAGTAGGCCAGAGACCCGGACGCTTTTTCCTTTGTTGTCTTTCTCAGTGATGTCTCAGTTTTTGCCAGCTCAAAGCCTCCCAGCTGAAAACAACAAAAATGTTAATTCCCCCCTCCCAATGCATTTTAACCCTGCCCTCAGTGGAATGTCAGCAATCCCATCATGCATTGGCCACAGTACCTTGACTATGTAGCCTTCAGACACCAGGAACTTGCTGCTGTTGATGGATCCATGAACCCTAGATTGTTCTTCAGATTGGTGCAGCCTAAGAGACGATAGACATAATCATCATGATAGAATTTCAAATGTTATCTTCCAATTCAAAAAGTCAGATTACACAACATGCAAGTGTTACATTCAATTTTTAGGTACTTTACTCAAGTACAGTATTTCCATTTCATGCTACATAATACTTCTACTTCTACTACAGGAGTTAGTCAAAACTATTGAGACTCTTATCAGTTTTTGGTAATATCTGGCCTCCCTAATGAGAGGGTCTGAGAACGCGACTGCCCAGACCTGTGCATCAATTTTAACTGGCATGATGTATGGTCTAACAGTCCAGAAGTATCACGCAATCCAGACCATCAGCAGATTCACAACAATTTCATTCATAGGACATACCTCACCTGTGTGAAAATTCATCACATTAAAGTAATTAACAGCCCTTTATGCACTTTCCGCCCACTAAAAGCCCAAGGTACAAATATCCCTGATACAAAGTGGTCGTCAACATTGTGTCTGTGGCAAAAAGGATTGATGCCTGGTGATGAGGTATATTACAAGGCAACCAACGTTAATGCCTGTTCTAGATGGATTTTAAATTTAAAGCAATTCCGGTTTTCTTTTTTTAAGATTATTGTTAGGCCTTTATTAGAATAGGACATATTAGACTTGAAAGGGGAGAGAGAGGTGGGAACGACATGCAGCAAAGGGCCGCAGGCTAGAGTCGAACCTGTGGCCGCTGCGTTGAGGAGTAAACCTCTATATACTGTATATGGGGGGCCACACAGGTGAGCTAACCAGGCGCCCCAATAGCTCGCTTCATCAATGGTTTTGTTTTGAACGGGGAAGTTACTTTAGAAAAAAAGCCTATATTGCTGGACTTGTTCAACACCAACTAGAACATTTGGCGAGACCAATGGCCAAGTCTAAGACAAGTCTGAGTGCAAATACCAATGAGTCCAAGACGAGTCGGAGACAATGGAAAAGCATGTTAAGACCAGACTTGAGTACTACAGCCCTGGCTTCTTCAAACACCACAGGAATGCATGCCCTGGTGTTTTGGAGAGTCCTGCCTTAGCGTGTTTAGCATAAAAGTATCTGTCCATGCTCGTAGATTGTGTGCCGTCTGTGCCACACAGAAGTATAACCAAGGCCAGATGTTTTATTTGTCTTTACTTTTTAAATCTCACTTGCTCAAATAAATTAGTTTTCATATTTCCCCTTATTTAAATAAACCAAACATATTATTAATGATTGTAGAGGACTGTACCGGTAGAGTCCTCGTGCCGCGTCCCGACACATATGAGCTTTCGTGGTCCAGGAAAGTTTGAGTTTTTCATTGTCCAGAACCTGACGGAGATTTCCCATCTCACAGTACTCCATGATGACGAAGAACTGAGGTTTGGTTCCTACAGGAAGTCACAAGAAACACATCACATTACTGTCATTTTAAAAGGTGCAATGCACCAAATATGCTGATGCATTGTCCTTCTACAGTTGACTCACCCTCCTTGTCCACACTGATGCCAAACATTCGCAGGATGTTGGGCGACTCAAACCGCTTCATGGTTTCAACCTCCTTATTGAAAATCTTCTCCACATTGCTACATATAGAGACAATGTTTATGTTGACAACAGTATGTCACATACTCATGTACATGCTTTTGACCATCAGGTTACTAAGCTTATCCAGTCTAGTTTTCTTCCCTTACGAAACATTGCAAACATCCGTTGTATGTTATCACCTTCAGATCTAGAACAATAAATTCAAACATTCATTTCCTCTCGTATTGATTACTGTAACTCCCTCTACTCACGCCTCAGTCAAGCTGCTCTACGACTATTAACCAGAACAAGTCACCAGTCTCATATCACACCTATCCTTGCATCCTTTCATTGGCTTATGGTAAAATTCAGAAAACAGTATAAGATCATTTTGATTACCTTCAAAGCATTACATGTCCTTGACTTTTTTATTCATATACAGTATATTGTGCATGTATGTGAAGCACTTTGTAACTGGGTGTTTTTAGACTGCTAAATAAATATAGTGTTACTTACTTACTTATGCAGGCTAGAAAAAACGACAATGCCTGAAATATACTTAGACTGCTTTTATTCTATAGACCTTCATCAATGTTAAAAGGCCTCTTCAGCTAAGCCATCTACCTGTCTCTTAGACCGCATCCCAATGAGGCTAGCATTGCTCTTCCTGTAAAATTAAAATAAAAGAGTTCTAGTCCTATCCGGCAGGGGAGAGTTGTAGCCCGACCAGACTCCTCTCCTTAACCCGTCTCTCTTAATTATGGTTTTAGACTGCCGGGGAACTTCATTTGACACACTGAGCTTCTCTCGCCTCTCTCTTTCCATCTGTATGCATCCATGTCCCAGAAATGCTTGTTACTAACCTAGCTCTGGGGAGCATATTCCCCGGAGTCCTTATGTCTTTTGTCACCCAGCATGTTTCCTTGGATTAGGGTGGCCCCTAACTCATGCAGCTGTCCCGATGGCCCTGCTACGCCCTGTTACACCCTGTTACACCCTGCTACACTCTGCAGTGCCCTGCTGCGTCCTACTACGTCCTGCTACACCCTGCTATGCTTTGCTCTGCCCTGCTATGTCCTGTAATGCCCTGCAGTGCCTTGCTATGCCATAAACTACTATAACTACTATTTATGGTCATAGTTCCATTATCTTTATTGTTATTGCTAGTGTTCGTCACAACCCCAACCTGCACCGTCAGACACCTCCTACCAAGAACCTGGGTCTGTCTGAGGTTTGTCCCTAAAAGGAAGTGTTTCTAATCACCGGGGTTTTTTTTCCTGAAAGGAGTTTTTCCTCGGCACTGTCACACTAAATGCCTGCTCCCGGGGGAATTGTTGGGTCTTTCTCAATTATAGAGTGAGTGTCTAGACCTACTCTATCTGTAAAGTGTCCTGAGATAACTCTTATGATTTGATGATATAAATAAAATTGAATATAAATTACTTACTGACTTATACACAAAAGTTATGTGTGTGTATACGAAGGATGAGCTCAAATTTAATGACAAAAATTGCCAGAATGTTAATGAGAGTGAGAGCTCTCCCTTTCCTCTCTCTGTATGAATGCACAAAACATATAGGAACGCTCTCTCTCTCTCTCCCTCCCTCCCTCTTTTTCTCCCTCTCTCTCTCTCTCTCTCTCTCTCTGAAATGACCTGTGATTGGACAGAATCTCCCATTACGGGATCGATTATCTGAAGCCTGAAAACAGAGCCAAGAGTCTAGTCTTCTGTCAGACCACTTGAATAACAATATGCTTAAATACTTTAATGAATTATTAAGCTAACAGCTAACAGCTTTAACGGGAAAAGAAAGGAAGAATAAAAGGATCCCTCTTCAATATAGTCTTTTAATGGAGTTGATATGAATGAAAGCCTCCAACAGATCAACTAATGGAGGCTTCAGATGTAACAAATACACACTTTAAACGTTATGCAGCCAGAAATAATGGTAATAAAATACTAAAAATCTATACAAATTTCCAATCAAAAGTGACTATTGTTTTTTTTTTTTTAATTCAGTATTGTCCTGAAATGGGATACAGACCTTGTGCTGATATGTAGAGTCTCAGTGTATCTCTTGATGGCCACCGGGAAGTTACAGTACATTCCTTTGTACACCTCCGATGTTTCTGTTTTTATGAAGGGCACTTTGGGGAAATCAAAGCTCAGTTCGTCTGGTTTGATCATTCGGATGTCTACCTCAGGAATGCTTTTCTTTTCCACTGTTAAAACACACGAGCACAAGTTATTTTGGGTTTGACTATATCCAGTGTTTTCTAATAATAGCCATGTGACACGTCAGTTTCTCTTCAGTATCTCTTTCATTGGCCACATGGTTGCAGTGGAACAGGCTGTTCTCAACATATAGCTTAGGATAGTAACCGAGGAGGTTCAGGGGAGGATGGGTGAGTCCTAAAACTCAGGGCTCTCAAGCCAAGGAGGGAGTTTGTGTCACGGAAGAAGTTAAGAAGAAAACACAAGCCTTTCAACCAGGAAACAGGAGTTTGTGTCTCAGGAGTTTTACTTGTGTGGAATCAATCATGTTATTTTGGGGTAATTAAAGAACATTGATATAGGAAAACGGGCCAATTTGACCCGAGGACAACATGAGGGTTAAGTTGCAGAACAAACTACAGAGGAAGAGCAGCAATGGCAAAAAATAAGACGAAAGATTTCTTCTTCTTTGTTTTGGCAAACAACGAGGTAGAATGGTTAGTGAAAGCAACACGTGACTACAAGGCAGAAAAAGATAACACATATAGAGTAGACATCTTAGACATCTGGCTGGACACAATCAAGCTTTCCAACCTATACTGAAGTGTTTTGTTCTACTCACAGATCGCCAGAACCTTTCCCATCTTGACACCAATGGATTCATATTCCTTTTGCATGGCTTCTAGTTTCTCCTGCATCTCCTTATGATACTCCCTGAGCACTGAGGAACACACAAGCACAGATACATATTCTACACAGGGATGCCACTTTATTGTGCACTTTGCATATTTATTAGAGCCCGACCGATATATCGGCGGGCCTATATATAGGCCGATATTAGGCATTTCTACATTTATAATGGCCCATTAAAAAATAAATAAATGAAATGTTCATATTCAATGAATATTGAAAAAATAAAAATGGACTGATAACCATGTTATGAGCGTTGCTGTTGCATAGTCTGTCCACCAGAGGACGCTCTACAACGTCCCTGTTAGTGATGGCGTTGCATAGTCTGTCCACCAGAGGACGCTCTACAACGTCCCTGTTAGTGATGGCGTTGCATAGTCTGTCCACCAGAGGACGCTCTACAACGTCCCTGTTAGTGATGGCGTTGCATAGTCTGTCCAACAGAGGACGCTCTACAACGTCCCTGTTAGTGATGGCGTTGCATAGTCTGTCCACCAGAGGACGCTCTACAACGTCCCTGTTAGTGATGGCGTTGCATAGTCTGTCCAACAGAGGACGCTCTACAACGTCCCTGTTAGTGATGGCGTTGCATAGTCTGTCCACCAGAGGACGCTCTACAACGTCCCTGTCCCATAGTCCTATTTATGTTAGTCAGGATTGGCTAGAGTCAGACTCAACTGATGAATGCTTTAGTTTTGATCTAAATATATCTGACTTGGGTCTTCGTAACAGGACAGTAACTAAAAACCTAAGATGATGATAATGATTGACTGTGATTCAAACACTAATGATTAGTTACTGTTAGACTGGTAGTTACTGTTAAATGAATGAGGAACTACTGGTTAGTTAATGATTAGTTACTGAATGACGGACTCAGGCACTAATGATTAGTAACTGATGTAACTACTCATTAACTAACCATTCATTACTCATTCATTCCTCATTCGTTATTCATTAACTACCTACTTTTTTACGTAGCTTATTTTAAAGTGTTACCAGGTTCTACAGGATTTTTTATTATTCCGATTTTTAAGTATTTTATTATCAAATGACTTAAAAAATAGTGAATAAAGCTGACGGTAAATGGAGCATGCCCCTGACCGCCTACATATGACTTATCCTGATGCTCTTGATGTACACTCCTGTAGACATAAAACATTTAAAGATTAAAATATGATCAATCTTAAGCTCAATAAGTTGCTATCTGTACTTAACACACTCAACAAAGTCAGCGTCAACATCAGTTTCTCTCACATCTCTCCAGCTCGGCGTTGTCCTCCTTCCTGTCCATCTTGTCTTCTTTGTCTCTGGCAATCTGGTCGAACACCTTTACCACCTTGTCCTCCAGATCCAGGCCCTGATTTAAAACCAGGGCCTGGAAGGCATCATCGAGGCGATCGTTCAAACTCTGGAACGCGTCTTGGTGGTTGCCGGAGTTCAGGACGCGTTTCACACAGGAGGAAGAAATGAATTTCCCGATGAGCTCCTTTGCTGATTCCAGAGTAATGGAGAGTTCATTGAGGGGTTTTTCCACATTGGCAGAGGATTGTCCCTTTATCCGCTTTCTGATGGCATTCAACACACTCTCCAGGGCTCTGACCCGGTCACAAACACGATTGCACTGCTTTTTATTGGCCTTCACTTGCTCAACCAGGGCGTAGATCTGTGAGGCAACGGACAGGATGGGGTCTATGATGTCCATGACTGGAGAGAAGGAAAGAGGGTTAAATCAGAGCTGAATGGAAAATAATTCAAGTTTAAGAGAGCCTTAGTTAACGGCAGTGAACTGAACCAAAATCAACTGAAAGGGCCTGACTGAGGAAACCCATTTCGGCCGCTTGTACCCTGGATCTCGTTCTTTCGGTCATGACCCAGCCTTCATGACCATAGGTGAGGGTAGGAACGAAAATTGCCCGGTAGATCGAGAGCTTTGCCTTCTGGCTCAGCTCCCTTTTCGTCACAACGGTGTGATACACAGAATGTAATACCGCACCAGCTGCTCCGATTCTCCGACCAATTTCACGCTCCATGGTCCCCTCACTCGCGAACAAGACCCCAAGGTACTTAAACTCCTTCACTTGGGGTAAGGACTCACTCCCTACCTGAAGAAAGCACTCCATCGGTTTCCTGCTGAGAACCATGGCCTCAGATTTAGAGGTGCTGATCCTCATCCCAGCCGCTTCACACTCGGCGGCGAACCGATCCAGTGAGTGCTGAAGGTCACAGACCGATGACGCCATCAGGACCACATCATCTGCAAAAAGCAGCGATGAGATCCCGAGCCCACCGAACTGCAACCCTTCCCCGCCCCGACTACGCCTCGATATCCTGTCCATAAATATTACAAACAGGATTGGTGACAAAGCGCAGCCCTGGCGGAGGCCAACCCTCACCTGGAACGAGTCCGACTTACTGCCGAGAACCCGGACACAGCTCTCGCTTTGGTCATACAGAGATTGGATGGCCCTGAGAAGGGACCCCCTCACCCCATACTCCCGCAGCACCTCCCACAATTTCTCCCGGGGGACCCAGTCATACGCCTTCTCCAGATCCACAAAACACATGCAGACTGGTTGGGCATACTCCCAGGCCCCCTCCAAGATCCTTGCAAGAGTGAAGATCTGATCCGTTGTTCCACGGCCAGGACGGAATCCGCATTGTTCCTCTTCAATCCGAGGTTCGACTATCGGCCGAACCCTCCTTTCCAGTACCTTGGAGTAGACTTTACCAGGGAGGCTGAGAAGTGTGATACCCCTGTAATTGGCACACACCCTCTGGTCCCCCTTTTTAAAGAGCGGAACCACCACCCCGGTCTGCCACTCCTTAGGCACCGTCCCAGACTTCCACGCAATGTTGAAGAGGCGTGTCAACCAAGACATCCCCTCCACACCCAGAGCTTTCAGCATTTCTGGACGGATCTCATCAATCCCTGGGGCTTTGCCGCTGTGGAGTTGTTTTACTACCTCAGCGACTTCCACCAGGGAAATTGACGACAATCCCCCATCATCCTCCAGCTCTGCCTCCACCACAGAGGGCGTGCCAGCTGGATTTAGGAGTTCCTCAAAGTGCTCCTTCCACCGCTCTATTACCTCCCCAGTTGAGGTCAACAACGTCCCATCCTTACTGTAAACAGCTTGGATGATTCCTCGCTTCCCCCTCCTGAGGTGGCGAACGGTTTTCCAGAAGCACCTTGGTGCCGACCGAAAGTCCTTCTCCATGTCTTCTCCGAACTTCTCCCACACCCGCTGCTTTGCCTCTGTCACGGCAGAGGTTGCAGCCCTTCGGGCCCGTCGGTACCTTGCAACTGCCTCCGGAGTCCTCCGGGATAACATATCTCGGAAGGACTCCTTCTTCAGTCGGACGGCTTCCCTGACCACCGGTGTCCACCAGGGTGTTCGTGGGTTACCGCCCCTTGAGGCACCTAAGACCCTAAGACCACAGCTCGCCGCCGCAGCTTCAGCAATGGAAACTTTGAACATTGTCCACTCAGGTTCAATGCCCCCAGCCTCCACAGGGATGCCCGAAAAGCTCCGCCGGAGGTGTGAGTTGAAAGTCCGTCGGACAGGGGCCTCCTCCAGACGTTCCCAATTTACCCGCACTACTCGTTTGGGCTTACCAGGTCTGTCCAGAGTCCTCCCCCATCCCCTGACCCAGCTCACCACCAGATGGTGATCAGTTGACAGCTCTGCCCCTCTCTTCACCCGAGTGTCCAAAACATACGGCCTCAGATCAAATGAGACGATTATAAAATCGATCATTGATCTTTGGCCTAGGGTGCTCTGGTACCACGTACACTTATGAGCATCCCTATGTTCGAACATGGTGTTTGTTATGGACAATCCATGACTAGCACAGAAGTCCAACAACAAACAACCACTCTGGTTCAGATCAGGGAGGCCGTTCCTCCCAATCACGCCTCTCCAAGTATCTCCATCATTGCCCACGTGTGCGTTGAAGTCCCCCAGCAGAACTATGGAGTCCCCTACTGGAGCCCCATACAGGACTCCATTCAAGGTCTCCAAGAAAGCCGAATACTCCGAACTCCTGTTTGGTGCATATGCACAAACAGTCAGAGTTTTCCCCCCCATCACCCGCAGGCGTAGGGAGGCGACCCTCTCGTCCACCAGGGTAAACTCCAACGCAGCGGCGCTCAGCCGGGGGCTTGTGAGTATCCCCACACCCGCCCGGCGCCTCACACCCTGGGCAACTCCGGAGTAGGACAGAGTCCAACCCCTATCCAGGAGTACGGTTCCAGAACCGAGACTGTGAGTAGAAGTAAGCCCCACCAGATCTAACTGGTAGCGCTCCACCTCCCGCACAAGTTCCGGCTCCTTCCCCCACAGAGAGGTGACGTTCCACGTCCCCAGAGCCAGCCTCTGCCGCCCGGGTCTGGTTCGTCGAGGTCCCTGACCTTCGCCGCCACCCATGTGGCTGCGCACCCGACCCCAGCGGTTCCTCCCACAGGTGGTGGGCCCATGGGATGGAGATAGGGGGGCCACGTAGCTTCTTCGGGCTATGCCCGACCGGGCTCCGTGGCAAACCCGGCCACCAGGCGCTCGCTGACGAGCCCTCCGTCCGGGCCTGGCTCCAGACGGGGGCCCCGGGCCTCCTCCAGGCAGGGTCACTCCCTCTCTTCCTCGATTTTGCATAAGGTTTTTGAACCATTCTTTGTCTGGCCCCTCACCTGAGACCACTTTGCCATGGGAGACCCTACCAGGAGCACACAGCTCCAGACAACACAGCCCTCAGGTTCATAGGGACACACAAACCTCTCCACCACGATAAGGTGATGGTTCCCGGAGAGGTAACTCGGGGGTAGATGCATAAAATCCCTTTTAAGTGGGGAAACGGCACAAATTTAGAAAATACTTTGTTATCACCTCTGTGCATTTAAAAAAAATTATATTTTCAAAACTCTATCACTAATCACTCAACATTTGACAAAACATTACCACATTATACCATCAACACTGTGACTACAAAACCCAAAGTTGGTTTAAAATGTAGACATTTAAGGACCTTTGAGACTGGAAAGTTACAAGGTGATTGTCTGACAACACCCAAGACACTTCCTTGTTTGATTGTTAACTATGCAAATGCACTGCAGTCAGAGCCACAGATTGTGAGAGCATGTATTGATTTCCTGTTTGTCTGCAAATCCTGAGCTGCTTAGACTCAAAAACAGCAGATTTGTTCTTTATTTGTTTGGTAAAATAATACATGATAAAATGATTGAATAACAGTTAAAGTTCACATGATATCAAACACTAAGAACTGTTACAGCAACGGGCATTATCATTGTCTTCCACGTCAGGAAGTGTGTAAAGTGTGTGTGTGTGTGTTAATTCAGTCACAGTAGTTGCAGTTAATGCATTCATACTTTACTGTGTGTGTGTGTGTGTGTTAATTCAGTCACAGTAGTTGCAGTTAATGCATTTATACTTTACTGTGTGTGTGTGTTAATTCAGTCACAGTAGTTGCAGTTAATGCATTCATACTTTACTGTGTGTGTGTGTGTGTGTGTTAATTCAGTCACATGAGTTGCAGTTAATGCATTCATACTTTACTGTGTGTGTGTCTGTGTGAGTGTGTGAGTGTGTGTGTTAATTCAGTCACAGTAGTTGCAGTTTTTGCATTCATACTTTACTGTGTGTGTGTGTGTGTGTGTGTGAGTGTGTGAGTGTGTGTGTTAATTCAGTCACAGTAGTTGCAGTTAATGCATTCATACTTTACTGTGTGTGTGTGTGTTAATTCAGTCACAGTAGTTGCAGTTAATGCATTCATACTTTACTGTGTGTGTGTGTGTGTGTGTGTTAATTCAGTCACATGAGTTGCAGTTAATGCATTCATACTTTACTGTGTGTGTGTGTGAGTGTGTGAGTGTGTGTGTTAATTCAGTCACAGTAGTTGCAGTTTTTGCATTCATACTTTACTGTGTGTGTGTGTGTGTGTGTGTGTGTGTGTTAATTCAGTCACGGTGGTTGCAGTTAATGCATTCATACTTTACTGTGTGTGTGTGTGTGTGTGTGTGTGTGTGTGTGCGTGTGTGTGTGTGTGTTTGCAGGACATTGGTGGAGTTTTATTCTGACAATATGAGGTGTGCATTCAGAAAACAATGAAAGGTTAACCGAGCTGAATATAATCGACACAGGTTGAGTTGAGATAGCAAACTAAATTAGGAAAGAGAAACTAAAACTAAACTGCTGCATATTACCAGTTAAAAAACTTAATGTAAAATGAATCACTTCAGTTTTATAAGCTATAATATATAACTATTGAAAAGAGGGGAATTTCCATCAACTCTCGTGACATTTAACTACAGAAAATGAACAGATCTTTCCTCTCTGTGTGTTTTAAAGGTTTTTCACCCAAACAGCTAAACATATTGAGATGAACTGTCAAATTGAACCGCCAACTCTGCCGAAATCAAACAAGGAAAAAAGGAGAAACAGAAATTAAATCATTGAGTGAAATCCAATTCATAACTTGGGGATGGATGCATACAATCTCTTTTAAGTGGGGAAACGGCCCAAATTTACATATACTTTGTTATCACCCCTGTGCATTTAAAAACATATTTAATATTTTAAAACTCCATCCATCCATCCATCCATATAACTTGCCTTTCCTCAGAAAGATGGGTAAATGCATTACATGTATGTATTTCTTTGCTGTCTGTTGCTCAA
This sequence comes from Etheostoma nigrum, assembly GCA_029931835.1. Taxonomy (NCBI): domain Eukaryota; kingdom Metazoa; phylum Chordata; class Actinopteri; order Perciformes; family Percidae; genus Etheostoma; species Etheostoma nigrum. Next base: position 30,729,651 of record CM057244.1, on the reverse strand, counting down.
ACTTGCCTCTGTGTTCATGCCCGGTTCTACCAGTTCAACCGGTAGTGACAGATCAAACCTCGGGGTCTTTTCCTCTCAAACCGTCTCTCTTTTAGCAAAACCACAAACCAACACGACAATACATTTTGTTTCACCAATGTGCCAAATGTACTCTGCTCTAAGTGCTACTGCAGAGAAATGACTTCTTGCTGTTCTGATCTATACACACTCAATCAATCTGCAGCACAAAACATCAAGTGGACATAATGAGCTGTCAGCAGAGGAGTTTAGGGTTGAAATGACCTAAAAGAAAAAAATTATTTACCTGTCAGTGGATGTCAAGGAAAGCTTTTAGTCCCAGGTTCACGTTGTTGTGTGTGTTTGTGCTCTGGTGAAAAAGAAAGTAACTCAGCCTCTCGCTCTGCCACTCCCCTCTTGCTATTTCTATCAGTTGCAGTTCCTCCCTCTGAGCATGACTCATGCCTCTGTGCTCCAAAACAGATCTCATATCCTTGAAACGGAGCTATTACTTCCGGCAGGGGGATGGGAAGCAGAGCAGATAAGATCTGGAGGCAGGACGTTGCAGCAGGAACTCCACAAACACAACTTTTCATATTGACTGTTATATTAAAGTTTAATATGTGTGTTTGTTTTATGTATGCATCTTTTACCAAGGTAAATCCCACATAAGTGTACTTATTGTGGCAATAAAACCTTTTCTGATTCTGATTAACCCTCATGTTGTCCTCGGGTCAAATTGACACGTTGTCCTATATCAGTGTTATTTTTAATTCCCCAAAATAACATGATTGATTCCACCCAACGCTCTTTGCCAAGTACAAATCTCTACTTTCATTAATTTTGGGGCATCTTATTCAATTTGATAGAATTTGAAAAACATACTTTCCTTTAATTTTAGTCTAAATAATTCCTAATTTCTGCTTTTCTAACTCAAACATTAGGTATAATTTCCTATAAATGAGGTTTATTGACCATAAATTCCCAAAATAACTGTACACCTAAAGTTAATAAATGTTATGTAGTGTTGTAATAGTAGTGACAAACATTGAAAAAAGTGTTGAAAAAGGGACAAATACGTAAGAAAAAGTTAAAAACTGATAAAAAGTGTCAAAAAAGTGTTAATTTTCAATTTTGATGGGAAGACAACACAAGGGTTAATATCAGTAATCCACTGAGGTTTCATGGTGATATTTGTAAGTTAAATGTTGATCCTTTATTCATCTGGGGCATCTTCAAAATAGCCATAGGCACTATGAGAAAAACCTTAACATTATTTATTTTAACAAAAAGGCACGTTAACACATTTAAGTATAAATACAGTACAATGTGAACTTTTATTCTCGTATTGTAATCGTATGTAATATCATATTGTTGAATGTAATTGTGTAAAGCACTTTGAATTGCCCTGTTGCTTAAAGGTGCTACACAAATAAAGCTGCCTTGCCTTGTAAAATACAAGTCTGAACCGGCAGGCTGTATTATAATCGGTCTCCTTTAAACATTTAAAGGACAACAAACTGAGTTTCTCCTCCATTCTACAGCAGACTTGCAGTAACTCATATTAAAGCTTCAGTGTGTAGTTTCCCCATGAGGAATACTAAGTAATGACAACAAAACTGTCGGCGCATCCACATGACACAAGCCTTCCGTGATTGGATATGACCCACACCCCTCCTCCACATAGTTGAGTTGCTAGTAGCCAAGGAGGACAGAGGTTTAAAAAACAATGATGGAGTCTTCAGAAGGTCATTATCTTCACTTGAGTTTCTGAATCAAGCTGTCAGCTAGCGGTTAGCCGAATTAGCTGTTAGCTAAACTAACGTCGTTAGCTTTCCGGTGGAGGCTAACGGTCTATGTGTGGAAAAGATCGTGCAGTGCTGTAAATCCTCGTACATCATGACATCATCTGCGCGTGCGTGAACATATTGCACTTGTACAGAACGGGTCGTGCAGGCAGGACAGATTGTGGACCGACAGAGAGCATACCAGACGCTTTAAGGCGACAGAAAGGGGGGAAGCAGGCAGTGGACCAAACCACGGTGAGGCAAGGGAGGGGGGACTCAAACACTCTTTTTCTAAACTTAAAAACACATTTTTTCCCTTGTTTGCATTTGTATTGTTTTACTGCTTACGCAATTATTTTAAGTACAGGCCTATATGAATGTATTATCCACAATACAGCATGGTGTTTAATATTTTTTACAGAGGGGACAACCCTCAGATTGGGTGAGTCTGATCAGAGTGTGAAAACTACAGATTTCTTGCAGATAACATTGGAGAGTTGAATGACTTGGTGTCAGCATGGGATGAGACCCAGTCTGCAGACGGACAGTTAAAGCAGAGCAGACTATGTCCCAGTCTGGCGTTGTGGAGGACGGTCTGGCTAAACCTGCAGAGGTAAGAAGGACTGAGAGGAGGGAAGGATACAAACTCATCGGCAGACCTACATTAGCGGATTAAACATCCTTGTTTCACTTTATTTTACCCGAGAGACATCTCACATCTGCATCCAAATTAAAGTAAGTCATCATTTCCTTTCAAACTATGTTGATTAATTTCCTTTGTTGTTCTTAAGTCTTCTCATTGTATTTTACTTTTCCTTCTTCTGGGCAACACTTTTATAATTTTATATTTTATAACTTATAAACTGTTCTATAAATCATTGTGATTATCATTAAACATTGATGTGTAAAACTTCTAGCTCCCACCCAAGTTATGAATTTTCATCTAGTAGTTATTTTAGTTTTGACTTTTCGATTTTAGTTTTTAGTGTGTGTGCTAGTTCTGGTTTCATTTCTGTTTTTCAGAAAGGGTTAGTTTTCAATATTTAGTTTCTTTTTTTTTGTCAGGGCAAGGTATAATGTCTCAGTAGTATGTAGCTACACATGGTTGAAGCATGGCCATTAAATGTTTTATATTTTAGCTGTCAGTCATTTCAAAGTCCGATGAGAAACTGTTACAGCACCATCTCTTGTCCCTTCCATTCGGTTCTTGTGGTTTAATGTCACGAGAGTTAACGGCATTTCCCTTCTCTGATCCTGATTTTCGAGGAATGTAGAACTACGGGGGTTTTGACATCTGGGGGTTGTGAAACAGAATCGATCGTGCAGAAAGGGAAGTACTACAAGAGCTTGATTCAATTCGCAACCCAGAGGGAATGTCCAGGGAGGATTTTTGCTGATCTGAAGTGTTTTACTATTTCAAATAAATGATGAAATAGGGCTGTTGAGCCTTCTTAAAGAAAGCTTTTGTAAGGAAGAATTAAATGCACCAGAATAAATATAGAAACATTTATTTTGATTCTGTTGATTTGCCCAGTCGGGGAAAAGGGAACGGTGGACCAACAAATCAGATCCTATCAAGAACGTTGCATTATTGGAGTAAATCAGCCTTTAGCAGACACTGATATGCCAAGATAAATAAATTATTATTTATTGTTTGTGAACAATGAATGAAAGGGGGATCTGCCTGACAATTGTATAGATAAAAGTTCACTTGCATCTATAGGTTGAGTTTCTACCCCGAAAACCTACAACATCGGTAAAGAGAACATACAGTGTATGAAATGAATGAAAGAAGGTTCGATATAAACAGAAGGGTGTCGTCTGCATACTAGGGATGTCATGAGAACTGGTACTTTGCTACCAAGTCAATACCAAAATTCTGAAAACGTGACGTATTTGTTTTACCATGGGTACGATAAAGAAATAGGAGATTAAAGGTGCACTATGAGTTCCTTCTTTCTTTCTTTCTTTCCTTCTTTTCTACTTTCTTTCTTCCTTTTTTCTTCTTTCTTTCCTTCTCTTTCCTTCTTTCATTTTTTCTTAGATAAGGTAATAAGTTTATCGTGTATAAAGTGTTTATTGCCGCCGAGACTATTCAACATCTGTATAACACAATGTCCTTCACATCATCACCACGTCTCTCTGTTTACGTCTCTTATTACACATAAATTATATATGCACACAAAGGAGTCTAGTTCCACGGAAATTACTGAACACATACAAGATGTCTGTAAGCTCAGAACTTTTGCTGCCTCCTTTTTTATTTTAGCTTTTTTAACCCTCATGTTGTCCTCATGATGTTCTCATGTTGTCCTCATGTTGTCCTCATGTTGTCCTCATGTTGTCCTCATGTTGTCCTTATGTTGTCCTCATGTTGCCCTCATGTTGTCCTCATGTTGCCCTCATGTTGCCCTCATGTTATCCTCATGTTGTCCTCATGTTGTCCTCATGTTGTCCTCATGTTGCCCTCATGTTGTCCTCATGTTGTCCCCATGTTGTCCTCATGTTGTCCTCATGTGGTCCTATATCAATGTTCTTTTTAATTCCCCAAAATAACATGATTGATTGCACACAACGCTCTTTGGCAAGTACAAATCTCTACTTTCATTAATTTTGGGGCGTCTTATTCAATTTTATAGCATTTAAAAAACAAATTAAAGTGTTTTTGAAATAGTATTGAGTAAAAGTTGACATATTCCAGTCTGTGATTATCATCAACATCCATTCCTTTAATTTTAGTCCAAGCAACAGGTGAACAAACAATGAACATTCACTTAAAGGTCCCATATGGTGACACTTAAATTTATATTTGTTCCCTTGTTCCCTGTATTCGCAGACAAATCCAAAAACACAAACACACAAAAAGCAAAACTCAAAACAAATGTCCAGCAAAATGAAAACTCTGCCTTTAAGCAACAGTAAGCTGTGTCTCCTCAAAATAGTAATTTCTGTTCATGTTAAAATCTGTTGGACACTAGAGTGCTCAATCTAAAACCCTATTACAAATGTAAAACACTAATGCTTTAAAGGAACACTCCACCATTTGTTGAAATAGGGCTTAACACTGTCTTCCCTAGCTGTAGATAGGTGGACCAACGCATTTTTTTATCTTGGTGCATGCATTGTTTCAGTCCGGTGCAACACCGGCAACGAGTACAAATAGCTATGCAGATGAAGACTATAGGATTTAGCTATGCATATTAAGATTAGTTAATTTCCTACACAGATATTGATTTGGGACTATTTTGGGCGGAAGCACAGCCAAGCACTGTCCCAAGTCAATATCTGCCTAGGAACTCGTCTAGTGTTAATATGCATTGCTATAAGAACTCGTTTTCGTTGTACTCGTGAATACGCAAGCCACAAGAAGTAATTAGGTAATGTTGTTGTTTTGTTGGCTCAATTTTACTCACAACACGCTAACCGGCAACATTCCATTCACTACGCTAAGCTAACTAGCGGCGGCGCTGACGGTGTTGCACAGAACTGAAACACTGCATGCACTGAGACAAAAAAATGCGTTGCATTGTTTTTCTTCTTGTGGCCTGCATTTTTACGAGTACAAATAGCAATGCATATTAAGACTAGACGATTTCCTAGGCAGATATTGACTTGGGACAGTGCTTCAGCTGTGCTTCCACCCAAAATAGTCCCAAATCAATATCTGTGTAGGAAAATCCTATAGTCTTCATCTGCATAGCTATTTGTACTCGTTGCCGATGTTGCACCGGACTAAAACAATGCATGCACTAAGACAAAAAAATGTGTTGGCCCCCCTATCTACAGCTAGGGGAGACCGTGATAAGTCCTAGTTCAACAAACGGTGGTGTGTTCCTTTAACTGCAATCACTAATTTATTTTACAGTTCTGTCTGATTAATCTCAGTCCATTTTGTTCCAAGATAACCCAGATCATGGAGGTTGTGGCAGTAGTGATGGGGGTGGTACCAGTGATCGGGAAGATCCTGAAATTGATCATCGAAGTCTCGGAAGGCATCCGCTACCTGATTACCACTGTGAAGGAAAATAATGAGACATATTCCAGGATTTTCCAGAGACTCAAAGAACTGGAGGACCTGGTGAAGTCCATTCAACAGGATGAAAACGAAGGCTCTGTTATCGCAGCTTTAGAAAAACTCGGAAAAGTTCTGCATTCAGCTTACAGGAAGATCGAGGATTTCAAAGGAGAAGGGACATTAAGTCGGATGTTTAAATCCAGACACTACAAATCAGAGTTCAGAAAAATAAACCAAAGTCTGTCTGATGCCTTTGAGAGTCTCTCTGCGGCTCTGCATGTCCACCAAAGGAAGAAGCTGCTCGAACACGAGAACATGCTTCGTGCGTACAATGAGGAACTGCGAAGACGGAAACCAGAGAGGGAAGGTAGCTGTATTATACTATAAAGGTATATACTATAAAAAGAGCTTCCTCCACAGCGCTGTGGAGGAGGGTCTAGATAGTCCACACAGCATTCTGGGATGGGAGAAAAACATGCTCTGGTTTATTGGCATTTCTTAAAACCAATCACCATCAAATCTCCCGAGCCGCCGCAAAATAGCCTCGGGAAGGAACATGTGTACGTTCAACGTGCAACAGAAAACTCAGTTTGGACAGAAGGTCTAGCCTGTCTGGATTTACTCTGCAGAGATCTGAGCACAAGGTAACCCTAGTCCTCAGAAATCCACCGAAGGTTAGAACGCCAACATAAAGAAAACGGTAACAGACAACTGGCGGAAAATCCGGCGGTAACGGAGCAATCCCCGAAGTGGAACATTGTAGATATAAACTATACTATGAAGAAGAAGAGCATGCTGCGTCATAGGCTCTCTGAGTTGTTACCGACATTTTGATGATGAAAAGGCTCCATGCTTTTACCATCACGTTAGGCTGTAGACAGAAACCTTCATGTCATGTTTCAGACTCTAATATGAATCAATATGAAGGCAATGTGTTGTGTTATGGTTTAGGGTATTTTGCTTTGTTTCTGTTCCTCCTTATTAGTGTTTTTGGTTCTGTCTTGTCTCCTTATGCTTGGGTCTTAGTTTCCTCCCCAGTCTTGTGTTTCCCTTGAGTGTCTGTATGTTCTGTTTCCTGTTTTATTTTGATAGTCTGGTTTTCTGTGCTGTCTAGTCTTTAGTTTTACTTCCTGTGTTTTCCCGCTCCTGTGATTACCTGATGCCTTTCACCTGTTTACCAGCCCTTTTGTCCCCTGCCTCTTGGTATCTATTACCCAGTGTATTTAGTGTCTGTGCTCCCATTGTCTCTTGTCAGATCCTTTCGTTTGTTTGCTCCTGCCAGTGTCTGCATCCCTAAGGTGTCTGCATCCCCAAGGTGTCTGCATCCCCAAGGTGTCAGCATCCCCAAGGTGTCAGCATCCCCAAGGTGTCTGCATCCCCAAGGTGTCTGCATCCCAAAGGTGTCTGCATCCCCAAGGTGTCAGCATCCCCAAGGTGTCTGCATCCCCAAGGTGTCTGCATCCCCAAGGTGTCTGCATCCCAAAGGTGTCTGCATCCCCAAGGTGTCTGCATTCCTAAGGTGTCTGCATCCCCAAGGTGTCAGCATCCCCAAGGTGTCTGCATCCCCAAGGTGTCTGCATCCCCAAGGTGTCTGCATCCCTAAGGTGTCTGCATCCCTAAGGTATCTGCATCCCCAAGGTGTCTGCATCCCCAAGGTGTCTGCATCCCCAAGGTGTCTGCATCCCCAAGGTGTCTGCATCCCAAAGGTGTCTGCATCCCCAAGGTGTCTGCATCCCAAAGGTGTCTGCATCCCCAAGGTGTCAGCATCCCCAAGGTGTCTGCATCCCCAAGGTGTTTGTGCTCCCTTTTCCATGTTCCTGTTTTTGGTTTTCCTTCTTTTTTTGGATATTTGGATTTTGGACTTTGTTTTAAGTATTGTGGATTCCTTTTTGGATACCTGTGTTGGTTTGGACCTTGTTTTGAATAAATCTTCCACTAAACGCTCTCCTGCCTGCCTGCCTCTGCGTTTTGGACCTCCATTCCCTACACGTCACAGTGTTGTACTGGAATAACAGACGTGCTCCCGTCAATCACAGGAATGCCTCATTGATTTGTACATTTAATATCCAGGAAACATTCATCTAAACTTGAGTCCACCGAATATACAACGACTGAGAGGAGGGAAGGATAACATGCCCACCATTTTGGCTCTCTTTTCATTTCTTTCATACCTGCATTAAGACAGTTTGCATTACAGTAAGAAATAATTTATTTTATAAGTGCTGTCAAATTATTAAAATATCTAATTGCGAGTAATCGCATTAATCCATCCATCCATCCATCCATCTTCATCCGCTCATCCGGTATCGGGTCGCGGGGGCAGCAGCTCCAGTAGGGGACCCCAAACTTCCCTTTCCCGAGCCACATCAACCAGCTCCGACTGGGGGATCCCGAGGCGTTCCCAGGCCAGGTTGGAGATATAATCTCTCCACCTAGTCCTGGGTCTTCCCCGAGGCCTCCTCCCAGCTGGAAGTGCCTGGAACACCTCCCTAGTAATCGCATTAATGTCACAGTAAACACGTAATTAATCGCAATTAATCACACGTTTTTATCTATTCTAAATGTCCCTTGATTTTCTTTTTTGTCCCATTACTTTTTTCTCATTTTAATGCTTTTATCAACATGGAAAAGTGGATCGGCTCGCTTTGTGCAAATGTTTTTTTTTTTATTGAAAACAACATTGGCATAAAGCCTATTGTAGTGTTCAATTTCACACATAACATTCTCACTTGGAGCAAATAATCTCACACACAATGTAATGCTGTCCAATAAAAGGGTGAAAAACCATCCAGAATCTTATCGGCGTCCATTTTGTCGTCTCACGCTCGCCATCCACTCAAAACGTAACGTTACTACTCTTTGGCCGGCTCGCAAGCCCAAACGGCTTGTGTGCACTGTGCCTGTTATACTGTTTCTGGTCTAGCTAGATCCAGTGGGTGTTGTAGTTTTTCTAACGTCACTAGTTGTTGCAACAGCATGTGAAAAAACTACAAAATTTGCTAGGCCAAAAAGAACGTTAATCTCACGATAAAATAATTGATGTCGTTAAAATGGGTTTGCGTTTACGCAATAGTTAATTGTGTTCTGAAATCTCTTTCATGGTATTTTATTTTACTTTTTGTTATTTCACTTCTATCACTTGGCTAGTTAGGATTCTTAAAAACATATCAAACTAAATATGATTTTTTCTCATACGATTTCAACTCCTACGACTCAGTATGGTTCACTGACAGATTGAAGCTCCTTTCATTTAACTTTCCTATATAATAATAATTAACATGTCACCCTCTCCTGGCTTTAAAGTTGTGCTAATATATTAAATGTATGGTATGTGTAATGTGAATATGGAGATTTTTTTTAAATATTTATTCATCAGAATCATGTATTTGTCGTTATAAATGATTCTGATGAATGAATATTTGAGCTACAAGGTAACGAAGCCTTTTGTACATTGTTGTGTCTCTTTAGAAATATACAACGGACAAATAGAGTCTTTAAACGCTTCAGATGTAAAGTTATTAGCTGTCAAAGTGACGTCAAAATGAATGGGAGTCAATGGGATGCTAACTGCAGGTGATGGCTTCGTAGCATTAAAATGGCGCCATGGGAGCTACGCTTAGAGAGGAGAGGCTGACCCCCTTGGTTCATACCACCTGGGAATATCAGGAACTGCCCCCCTGACTACGTTGCTTTTCTGACTGCCAGCGTTCACATGGTCGGGATGCGTGGTCTTCTTCTTCTGTTATATTGGCGTTTCGCATAACAACTTGTTGCATGACTGCCACCAACTGTTGGGCGTAGCCTAGAGCATCAGCTGTGTGTGAAAACATGGAGGCCACAATGTTTTTCTGAATAATTTGAAACATGTTATGTCTGTGTATGTTTCTTATTTAAAGTACCTGTATATGTGTAGCATAGATAGCACAAAAAGTAATACAGTGCTTAACAAACGCCCATGCAGGTTATTCTCTTTTATACTTGGAGTTAAGAAAGAAAATGATCTTCCAAATGCATTAATAAACATGGTTTTGATAAAATGTTGTAATGCAGAGTATAATATATGTCCATAATCAATAATACCAGCTGTGTTGTTCAGTCTAATGACCACAAGATGGAGCTACAAGTCTCAAGAAATCTGGGTCTTTTCTGATCTGTTTGTCTAAAACACAAATATTCCTGCAGTCAATCATCTGTATGAAAAGAGAATATGATGATATAATTAACCTATAGACCATTGAAATAGGAAAAGTAGTTTTTAATCATTGAAGACAGAGTTATTGTTGGAAGTAAACTTACATTTTAAGTATATTTTATCATATACACTCACCTAAAGGATTATTAGGAACACCATACTAATACTGTGTTTGACCCCCTTTCGCCTTCAGAACTGCCTTAATTCTACGTGGCATTGATTCAACAAGGTGCTGAAAGCATTCTTTAGAGATGTTGGCCCATATTGAGAGGATAGCATATTGCAGTTGATGGAGATTTGTGGTATGCACATTCCAGGGCACGAAGCTCCCGTTCCACCACATCATAATCATTAAGTACTCTGTAACAACTTATTGTTTTACACACATACAATTCATGAGTTATCACCTTTGATTTATTTAAATGACAATATGAATTTGCATTTAAAAAACACAAAAGCAATTAAAGTACTTTAAATCCTTCACTCTTTTGGATATGTGAAAATAACTATAGTTTGTCCCTGGTTTATATACTATAGCACAACCGGTAATACAGTGCATCACATAGAAGTAATACAATGATTATAATGAATAGTAAATATATTGATAACAAACAGAAAAACATACCCATGTTAACATGCAGGTTATTCTCTTTTATACTCAGAGTTTGTAATGAAACTTCTTCCCAGGAACATGAATCAACAGTTTTGCAAGTTGATAGCTATCACCATACTGGAGTATTTTACAATTGATTAGCCCTTTAAAATGAATTACACTTACACTGTTAACCCTCTAAGTTTATAAGGTATTTGCATATAACCTGATACCCATGTACTCTATATCTAAATGGTGAGAGAAAATTCATCTTTCTGAATAGCGAGTCTCAAAGTCCTAAAGCAAAAGGTTACGAGGTCATTTGTCACTTTTTGAGTTCACCAAAGTCTCGGCCTAACAACACTAGTGTAATAAATGAATAAAATAGTAGATACATATATAATTTATGTCTAAAATGAAGTTTTTAGTTTTAGCATTTTTGTAATATTTTTTTTTGGGGGGGGGTGGGGGGGGGGGTCTTCTGTTATGATTTCATCTTCATCGTTTCAAAGGGCCTATGAACAGTGGCCTACAGGTTGGCATGGCCACTGGGGGGTTGTACACAGAGGGCATGGGGTTGGAGTAATACATGGTCACTGGGGGGTTATACATGGCCACAGGGGCCATGGGGCTGGGGTTATTCATGGGAGCTTGGGGGTTATACATGGCCACAGGGTCCATGGGGCTGGGGTTATTCATGGTCACTTGGGGGTTATACATGGCCACAGGGGCCATGGGGCTGGGGTTATTCATGGGAACTGGGGGGTTATACATGGCCACAGGGGCCATGGGGCTGGGGTTATTCATGGGAGCTTGGGGGTTATACATGGCCACAGGGGCCATGGGGCTGGGGTTATTCATGGGAGCTTGGGGGTTATACATGGCCACAGGGGCCATGGGGCTGGGGTTATTCATGGGAGCTGGGGGGTTATACATGGCCACAGGGTCCATGGGGCTGGGGTTATTCATGGGAGCTGGGGGGTTATACATGGCCACAGGGGCCATGGGGCTGGGGTTATTCATGGGAGCTTGGGGATTATACATGGCAACAGGGGCCATGGGGCTGGGGTTATTCATGGGAGCTGGGGGGTTATACATGGCCACAGGGGCCACGGGGCTGGGGTTATTCATGGGAGCTGAGGGGTTGCACATGTTTGCGGGGGCCACAGGGCTGGGGTTATTCATGGGAGCTGGGGGGTTATTCATGGGAGCTGGGGCCACGGGGTTGGCGGGTGGCGCAGGGGTTTTGTACAATGCGTTGCCCTGCTCGATGTTTAGAGTCCCCGACAGGACATGTAGGATATCAGTGAGAGTTCTGTTTATCTTCCAGAACTTGTCTTCTTGGCTTTTGGACTTCATGGCATTCTTAAAAGCACTGGTCTTGGATAATTTCTCCATTTCTTTGGCGACAGAGTCCAGAGTGACGCAGAGCTCCCTCAGAGTGTCCGTCACCATGGCAGAATTTTGGCCCGCCCCTTTTTGCTTGATGGTGAGAACCAGTCTCTCCAGTGATTTGACTCTGTCTGAGATTTGGTTGCAGTGGTCCCTGCTGACCTTCACATTCTCAATAGTGCGGAAGATTGTAAAACACAGGTTCAAGACAGAATCTTCAACGGATGTGTACGGTCCCGTGGCTCTCCGGATTAGATCCATGTTTAGCTGTAGAGACAGAGAGGCAGTCAGCTGGGATTGAAAGGGGAATAGTCCAACAGTGAAGTGAACCAGACTGAACTTCTGGACCAATGGAAGTACCCCCCCTCCCCCCTTCTCTCTCTGTGTGTCTTTGGATTGTGCAACAAGACAGGTCTGCTTCTTTCTTTGTGAATGATTGTAGAGATTTACAAATAATATGTTTACAGCATTAAAGTACTTTAAATTGAAACGTTTTGGGATAGATTGGTGGGGTTGCTATGGACGAAGTACACACGGCGATACACTGGTAAGCGCAAATAAGGTTCAACCATGTCTCAGCTAATGTAAATAGCACACGTTACTGTATTGTATGTACTTCATTTAATATTGTATGTGGCGTTTTCCTTTTGCGTGGTGCAAATTTCCCAACAAAACAAGTTCCTTTTCAAGAATATTTGGCAGAGCCACCGTTGCCCAAGGCAAATGCGATTGGTTTATAGAAATGCAAACAAGCCAGTGTTTTTTTTCTCCTATCCCAGGATGCATCTGTCTGGTGTAGCCAGTAGTGATGGCCAAATGAAGCTTGGTGAACCAGTGTCTTTATTTTCTGAGCCCACTAGATGGCGATCTCTGTTCAACAATTGGTTGAGAACACACTGAATTGCATTGCCTTAGGCCTTTCTCTTAAAACCAAGAGCGCCATCTAGTGGGCTCAGAAAATAAAGACACTGGTTCACCAAGCTTCATTTGGCCGTCACTAGTAGCCAGACCTTATTACACAGTGCTGTGGAGGTAGAGCCGTCAATGTGAGACTTGACTGAACTCAACTGAAATGGACAAAAACGCACAAATGAATCTGACTTAAACTGAAGAGAATTAGTGAATTAAAAATGAACTACATCTGGAGTATTTGTGTGTGTTTTCCTGTGCAGGTTATGGAAAGGTATCGGGGGTGGAGCCATCTAACCGGCACCTGGGCCGGCTGGGTTATTTAACCCTCATGTTGTCTTCATGTTGTCCTCATGTTATCCTCATGTTGTCCCCATGTTGTCCCCATGTTGTCCTCATGTTGTCCTATATCAATGTTCTTTTTAATTCCCCAAAATAACATGATTGATTCCACCCAACGCTCTTTGCCAAGTACAAATCTCTACTTTCATTAATTTTGGGGCGTCTTATTCAATTTTATAGCATTGTAAAACAAATGGAAGTGTTTTTGAAATAGTATTGAGTAAAAGTTGACATATTCCAGTCTGTGATTATCATCAACATCCATTCCTTTAATTTTAGTCTCAATAATTCCTAATTTCTCGCTTTTCTAACTCAAACATTAGGTATAATTTCCTATAAATGAGGTTTATTGACCATAAATTCCAAAAATAACTGTAAAACTAAAGTTAATAAGTTAGTGTTAAATGTCAAAAAAGTGACAAAAATTGAAAAAAAGTGTTGAAAAATGGGACAAAAACGTAAGAAAAAGTTAAAAACATTGATAAAAGCGTCAACAAAATTGTTGATTTTCAATTTTGATGTGAAGACAACACGAGGGTTCAACTGACTCATTTTTGCTGGCAATTTTAAAAAATGAGTGAGTCAAATATATATTTCATCAATTTTGAATTCCTAAGGTGCTATTATAGGTTGCACGCAAACTTGTTTTTGTGCCTTGTGTTTCTGCTGATTTAAACACAGATATGTACAGTATTTGCATTGTTTTCATACCAAACAGCTTGTTTCACAGCATTACTCAGCCGGACTTTAAGCTGCAGTTGTGATTGCTCAGAGCAATTAACTTTTATTTATTTATTTTTTTTATTTTTATTAATTCAGGACCATGCACATTGATGAACAAGCACAGCAGTACACGTAATTATGCCAGATTGGAGCCCGAGGGCTAGTTTCCATCTGCAGTCCAACAGGCAGGTTGGAGTTACAGTAAAACACATAGGATAGTAGCATTTAGTATATAAAAACAATAAGAAACAAAAAGAAAAGAAGAAAAAATAAATGAAAAAGAAAAAACAGGACAATTCATTAGTGAAAAAATAATTAATATATTTATGGAAACACAAGTTAGCGGTGGTTACATGTTGGGTTAGCTCTAAGCCACAGCTTTACCTGGCTCTTAAAGGAGGCCAAAGTGGGACGCTCCCTTATAGTTGGAGGAAGTGTGTCCCATAATGCACTGCCTTTAATAGATAGTGCATTGTGGCTGAAGGAGGTTTTTCTGAAAGGAACCTCACAGTCCCCGTTTACAACGGCTCTGGTGATCCGAGTGTGTCTGTATTTAATAAACTCCAGCAGTGGAGGTGGTGCCAGGCCATGAAGTACTTTATAAATTAAGCACAAATAGGAAATTACAATAACTATCAAAACTCAGTAAGTTACATTTCTCTAAGATATTGCAATGGTGATAAGAGAAAGGTTTTTTATCCAGAATCTTAAGCGCCTTCTTGTACAGAAGCTCAACTGGTTTTAGGGTAGTAGTACCCGACATACACCAGCTGGTGATACAATAGTTCACATGTGAAAGTATCATTGAATGCAGAAACATCAGAGCTGCTGAATATGATCTGAACTTAATCGTGCAATACCTGTTTTTATGTTGGTTGCTTCAAAAAACCCAAAATGATTGAATACTTATAATGTGCACATAGCACATCTTACTGTTGGGTTGTTTTCTTCTCACAATGCATCAGATATTATAAACATCATAAGCACAAAACCTCCTTCTGAAATACGTATGAGTATAAAGTAGAATAAGATCTGTACAGTCAAGTAAAGAATAACTACCTCAAATATGTATTTAAAGTACAGTACATTGAGTAAATGTTCTGTACTTAGTCTAGTTTTTTCTTATCTTTGTACATTCACAAAGTCAAGTCAGGTGCATTCAGGGAGAACCGGTCTCTGAGATTTCTAAGAAATGATTCAGTCAGTTCTTGGAAATGACAGAAATCTTTTATCTTTTGCAAAAGAGCGGTCTGAGTGCTAAGGGATCAAGAGCAAATATGAATTACCTCCAACTCTATTAGTTTTAAGCTTGTTTTAGTCTATGCGTATGTACCATGAGAGCAAAAAAAAAAAAACTGTGGGGGACATGTCCCCGCTGTCCCCATGGGAACTTACACCCTAGCTTGTATACTGTATGTTCACACTTAATTGTCCATTAAAGCTGATTGTGACTCTGAGGTTTTTAACATTTTTGGTGTGTAATATCAGTATATTATATGTAATGTGTGCATGTATCAAAGCTGTCCTCTGAAACCCATATGACTCCAGGTTTGAGCATTTTTAAATGTTTTAGATAACTATTTCCCAAAGAGTAGATTTGATAAAATATATTTTTTTTTTAATTTGAAATCCAAAATAGAGTTTCTCAAACTATCCAAAGTGAAGGAGCATGGATGTGTTGTTTTCAATATTAAATGAACTGTGTGTATTTCAGGCCTGTGTGTAATAAAAACAGAGTGTAAATTGTAATTTCCCCCGAGGGGATCAATAAAGAGTACACATTAAAATGTAAATTTGGCTGTACTTGTAATCTACGGTTGTTGTTTTTGGAGATATGTCAGCAGTATGTCGTATGAGTTTTTTATTTATTGGGTAAGCGCCACCATCTGAAAAAATTTGACAAAACATCGTTTTAGACACACAAAGATTAACAAAAGGTTTCCATTTGATCCAGTCAGGTCCCGATCCATTAGAAGACGTTAATATCAGGCTTCAGCAGGCTGAACTAGACACATCGAGAGGATATATTCATCCGCTCAAACGTCATTCACGACCTATTACAGTCTCTGTGTTAAAGAAAACACAGAGAGTGAATTCGGTTTTAAAAAGATTGTAATCTTAGTTTAAAAAAGGCCTCATATTACCTTCAGATTAACTTTGGAACGCATTTGTGCACAGAATGAAGATTATGTGGATTTTGCCCACCATCACTTGCATTGACATCAAATTACATAGAAAGGAATCTTAATAATACAAGTAAAACCAGTTTAAATGTTGATATGGTCACCTGATCGACTAACAGCAGTATTCCTATACTTCTATACTACTAACCTATACTACTTTAAATGTTCCTTTATGTCTAGAGCAAACTCTTTATTCTTCAGCAAAATACATTTAAAAACCACAGGGATTATTGGATAAATGTATTAACTGTAACAACGATTAAAAGTGGACATTTCTTTTAGCCCATGAAATATTTAGAGAGTTTCTGAGGACAGCAGTGATAATGTAAGATCTCAGAAAGAAGCAGAGTTCAGTTTAAAATCATCAAAATCCTTAAAAGATGCTTTACCTGTTGGCCGCTGCCTGTCTGAATCCAAGTGTGCAAGTCAGAGACAAGGAAAATGCATATGTGTTGTTATCATGCATGTTTGGCGTATTGCCAAAACCATGCCCACTGGCCAGAAGATGTGGGTGTGCTGCATCGAATACCTCAACCGTACATATACCGGTAAAGGCTCTGCATTGTTTACTGGGAAGATTACTGGAAACGCCAAAGCTATGCAAGTGGGCGACAGACAGACAGACAGACTGACTGAGAAACAGACAGACAGACAGAGAGACAGACATCCATCCATCTTCATCCGCTTATCTGGTATCGGGTCTCGGGGGCAGCAGCTCCAGTAGGGGACCCCAAACTTCTCTTCCCCGAGCCACATCAACCAGCTCCGACTGGGGGATCCCGAGGCGTTCCCAGGCCAGGTTGGAGATATAATCCCTCCACCTAGTCCTGGGTGTTCCCCGAGGCCTCCTCCCAGCTGGACGTCTCTCCACCTAGTCCTGGGTCTTCCCCGAGGCCTCCTCCCAGCTGGACGTCTCTCCACCTAGTCCTGGGTCTTCCCCGAGTCCTCCTCCCAGCTGGACGTCCCTCCACCTAGTCCTGGGTCTTCCCCGAGGACTCCTCCCAGCTGGACGTCCCTCCACCTAGTCCTGGGTCTTCCCCGAGGCCTCCTCCCAGCTGGACGGGCCTGGACCACCTCCCTAGGGACCCCCCCAGGAGGCATCCTTACCAGATGCTCGAACCACCTCAACTGGCTCCTTTCGACGTGAAGGAACAGCGGCTCTACTCCGAGCTCCTCTCAGAGGACTGAGCTTTATATATATATATATATATATATATATACATATACAAAATATTTGTATAGCGATGGAGTCTCATCGCCAGAGACTTTGTACATTTTATTGAGCTGTACAATAAGCCTGATTGAAATGCTTTCTCTTGGGGGAAATTGTTGGGTCTTTGTAAATTATAGCATGTGATCTAGACCTAAAGTGTCCTGAGATAACTCCTGTTATGATAGGACATTATAAATAAAAGTGAATTAAATTCTACCCCCAGGCCACTAGATCCTAAACGAGGACAGTCACTGTGTCTACATGCACGGCAGTAACAGGGTTACTTACCCCCCCACACCATAAAACATGACATATATGTGTGCTGGAGGTCAGAAATGTTAAAATAAAAATAGAACACAAAATAACAGCAAACTAAAACTCAACTGGATGAAAATAGAGTACAAAGAAATACCAGGCTAAAACTTAATATGATGAACATTCATAATTAATAGCAGAAAAAATATAATTACAAAATGGCTGACTGTAATTTTGGAGGATAGCCACTTGATTGGTCTAGAGCCTCGTATTAGATCCACATTGGAGCGTGTTTGTGGACAGAAGAAGGTCTCTTTTGTCCCTTCTCAGGTGTTATCTAAAAGGAATCCATGGCATCTCTGCCATCAACAACAACTATTTGTTAAGCCTGTTTATCCTGTTCAAGGCTGTGAGAGTTTGGGGGTGGGGGGGGGGGGGGGTTGTTCAAACCTACCCTGGCCTGGAGTGTCTGCTTCATTGGGACTTGGACTGAATAGTTTTATGGTATGTGGTAGTTTTTATGGTGAATTAGAGCACAGTGATGGGTTATCTACAGTGATATATGTTATCACGTGTGTGTATTGTGACTCCTTGATTTCATATCTGAGAACCAGTAGGGAAAGCAGCACTTTACGTCTGCAGGGTGACTTTCTGACATTTTTCCCACCAGACTGCCTTTAATAAATTCTTTGTTTGATGTTTTTTTTACTATTTATTACTGCTTTCTTGACATGGTTAAGGGCTGAACCCCATTCTGAACTGGACTGGAAAAGTTGCCAGTAATTCGGCCGTTGCATGACCTGATCATCACGTTTCTTGGATATATTTACATTCACATGTATATCTTGAAGGGGGGACCCCGAATAGTCACAATGATTCGTTCTAAGGAGCCTGAATCAACTTCCAATTTCAGTCAAATTGTTGTAGTGTCTCATCATGCTGTTATGAAACAAAGGATCGTTCCATTCAGGTGAAACAGAAGGAATAAAAGCACAGCAACTGTTTGGATTTCTTCATCCTGCACAGCTTTATCCAGCAGGCACTTTTTAAATACGTGGCGGGCTGATGAGGAAAGTGGGGACAGGTGAGCAGGTGGGGGGAGCAGGGAGAGTCCGAGGACGTGTGGTGGATGAAGACTAGAAATGTGGCTGGAGAGGAGGGACAGAGAGACACAATGTCCCCCAGCCAGTTGGCCCGGCTGGTTTCCAACTGGGGGAAACGACTGTCAATGAGCACAACACCAGAGCAGCATTCAGCCCAGGCAAACGTATTTTACAAAAACTGAAACAGGGGTGTGTTGAACACCCTGTTGTGTGAACACGTGCTCTGCATTTTTACACGTCTCTGCTGATGACCTGTGACACAGACAATAAATGAGAGACACACACACACACACAAAACAAGAGAAAACATAACTCAAAGCTCGTTGCACACCGTTCCGAGGACACATGTCGTTCAACCAGGAAACGTTTTAAGATTGAACGTGCTCCAGGTGTACCTGAAGCACTGAAGAAACTGGAGACATATGCAGGTCTATAACCAGAGTAATGGAGAGTAACTGTGTCTGTGTCGATGTGACAGCTCAGCCTCTAACTGATGAACTTTCATTCCCTCTCTTTCTTCTCTCTATTCTCTCTCCTTCTTCTCATCTTACACACAAAATAAGTATCATGTGTCAACCCTCTAAGCATCGAGATGTTCCTCCCCTGCTGTGTTGATCACAATCAGTGTCTTGTAGGTCTATAGCTTTCATGACGATGCAATTCATTGTCCCAAAGACAAAGAACATTTCACAGAAAACACCTTTGGGAAGGCGGTCAGGGCAATGGTGTGGAGGTGAGGTTTCTGAGAAATCAAAAGTAAAAAATGGATCAAATCATACATGAATGATGTACACACAATAGACGGTGCCCTCCCCTCCCCTGCCTAAAGCATATTTAAACTACCGGAGATATATTAGTCTTAGATATTAGGCTTATAGGTAAACCTCAGCAGTCCCTAAACGCATCAGAATATACGATGAAAAGAACACAAAACTGCAAACTGAAACTAATGTTGATAAGAATAAATAAGTAATAAAAAGTGAGACTTGTAATTACTAAATGCCACTTGATTTGTCTAAGCCAGTGTTACTCATTGAGCGGCTCGCCTGGCGGTAAATAACCCAAAAATACCCAAAACATTACCATATGGAAATATAGTGTAGAAAAGCTGCCCCTCCGTCTATAACGCTGTCTTACTGTGGAGTTGCCAGTTTGGGCGGTTTTTCCAGCTCTTAATGTCAAATGTGCTCTTGGATGGTTGGATACATGATGGGCTAATGTAGATTATTAGATATTACAAATACATACTACAACAAAGAAGCAGAGTTCACTTTTAAAATCATCAAAATCCATTAAAGGCTATTTACCTGTTGACAAGCAGCCTGTCTGAGTGTGATAATGAAAATGTATTTGTGTTTTATCATCACCTGTTTAACTGCTCTGTTCTCCTCAGGTATGTGGCATCTCTGATGCAGCTCACACGCAGTGCCAACTATGTGTTCAGCTTGTTTATCCTGTTCACGGCTGTGAGAGTTTGAGCCCGCTGGCATCACATCGGTGCTCGGCAAGTCGAGAATCCACGGGTAATGTGAGCAGCTTGGTGGGGGGGGGGGGGTATCACACTGTAAGAGGGGTACACATCAGGAAATGTGGTTATGAAACAAAGGATCATTATTCAGGTGAAATGCACATGCAACAGAAGGAAATTACAGGTTAAAATAAGAGTAAATGGGAGTAAATTCACCAGCAATGTACAGTATAGTGTACATGTATATATTTATATCCACATATATATGATATATATATATATATATATATATCCACATATATATGATATATACAAATATATAGCCTATGAGATATATATGATATACAGTATATATGTAAGTATATATACAGTATAAATGTATATATGTAGACATATATACGGAAACATATATACACATACAGTATAAGCATACATAAATATATATATACTGTACTTATACAGTATACATACATACTGTACATACATATACAGGTATATTCCATTCTACAGTTTTCAGATTACATCATGTTCTTACATCATTGCAAAAGGCTTCTCCAATGTTTTCTCAGTTGTTGTTTTTTAAATGATATCAAATTATAAACAGAATGAGTCTTTGGGACATTGGATGAATGGTTGCTGATAATGGGCAATGTAGATATTGCATTAAAGATCAGCCCCCCCTCCCCCCCACTCAGATCAGCTGGTATTCTGTATATAATGGAGTGGAGGGGAAATTTGTAAGTGACCCCAGACTTTTGACTGTTAACTTTTTGACCAATAACTTGTAAAATGTCAGCGTGGTTACATAAACAGAAGAAAGAACAAGGAACAACGTTTAGGACTCAAATTTCTCTTTATCAAAGAAGTAATTCTCTAGCTTCAGATAGTGTGCAGGATCTTTGATATTTTCCAAACATGCATCAATACAAATCTGACATGAGACAGTAGAAGTAGATGAGAAAGATGTCTGAATGTTGTGGCCTCAGCACCGCGGCCGGCTCGAGTCCGTGCGGAAGAGTCTTTTGAGGACGCGGAGCTGCAGGTACCCGGACAGGAGGATGACGAGGCTCTGGGTCGCCGACCACCAAGTCACGTAGTTGGAGTTGGACAGGAGCAGGTGGTGATCCTTCCCTTTCCTCATGCGGGCAAAGTTGTAATGACGCCACATGTGGAAGATCTGATTCTGGAGCTTCTGCACACTCTCCTAAAGCAGACATGGCACACTGTCGGGTTTCATGTCGTAGTATGCAACAGGCTTTAGATGATATGTGGAATATAGCGTCTGAAAGTATGGAAGCACCTGTAGTTAGTCTACTATTATAATGAATAAATAAGTAGGTGACATGAGTCACAGTCCTCCTTAAAAAAAAGAGCTTTACACTAATATTTACTAGTATTTGAGGTGTATCTGATGCATAGAAATAGAAATAAATTGAACTTTAATGTTAACTTTCAAAAAAAAGTTATTCGTGACTTTGAAGAAAAATGTCATGAAACAATTCTGTCAAAGGAAAAGTGGAAAGTGAGTCTCATTTTCTCATGCTGTTTAAATTATGATAATTTAGTGATGATGAGACTTATGACGTAGCTCATGCCACGGCCCAATCCTATTGGTTTGCCAGGCTGAGGTGGGCGTGGCTGACCTCACCGCAGAGCAGCTGTGAGGGAGTTGAGACCTGGAGACAGTCTAGCAGTAAGCTTTGTGTTTCTGACAACAAAGTTTCCTTTACCGAACAAGTTGTGTTAATATTAACGATCCAATGTGTAATATATTTACTGTAATAAATCCAAAAATTAAACAAGTTGAAATACTAATGCCAGCATGTTCTCTCTTTTGTAATTTCCGTTCCGTGGCGTGATGTCTGTCTGTGTTTTGGCCTGTGTGTTGTTATCATAGACTGTATATTATTGATGTATTAATATTAACGGATGGTTGTTATCAACTGCCCCGTTTGACAGCCAGGCCAGGTTGCCAGGGTTACCTGTTAAAATGTAAACCCAGCGCAGTAGCTAAGCATTAGCTTCAGAATAATTTATCATGGCTACAACGGACGGGTAGTTTATGTCATTTCAACATTTGTGTAATCACATTGAATTATATAGCTAGAGTACCCGAGGTGGTGTCTTGCAAAAACAACTGAGACACAGCCAGTAAAGTAGGGTGACCTGTCCCCGGCTGGATCTGTCCCCGGAAATGTCCCCGGTTTTCACTGTGACTGACAGACCCGATACTGGAATGAAAGAAAGAAAACTCTGACCAAACGGAGCCGATCGAGCAGCGCTGCTCAGAGCTCAGAGATGTTTTAGAAAGCCGTATTTTACCATGCTAAAATCACTGATTATTTACATGGAGTCTGGTGGAGATATGCTGCTCTATACACGCTAAAATCACTGATTATTTACATGGAGTCTGGTGGAGATATGCTACTCTATACACGCTAAAATCACTGATTATTTACATGGAGTCTGGTGGAGATATGCTGCTCTATACACGCTAAAATCACTGATTATTTACATGGAGTCTGGTGGAGATATGCTGCTCTATACATGCTAAAATCACTGATTATTTACATGGAGTCTGGTGGAGATATGCTGCTCTATACACGCTAAAATCACTGATTATTTACATGGAGTCTGGTGGAGATATGTTGCTCTATACACGCTAAAATCACTGATTATTTACATGGAGTCTGGTGGAGATATGTTGCTCTATACACGCTAAAATCACTGATTATTTACATGGAGTCTGGTGGAGATATGCTGCTCTATACACGCTAAAATCACTGATTATTTACATGGAGTCTGGTGGAGATATGCTGCTCTATACACGCTAAAATCACTGATTATTTACATGGCGTCTGGTGGAGATATGCTGCTCTATACATGCTAAAATCATTGATTATTTACATGGAGTCTGGTGGAGATATGCTGCTCTATACACGCTAAAATCACTGATTATTTACATGGAGTCTGGTGGAGATATGTTGCTCTATACACGCTAAAATCACTGATTATTTACATGGAGTCTGGTGGAGATATGTTGCTCTATACACACTAAAATCACTGATTATTTACATGGAGTCTGGTGGAGATATGCTGCTCTATACACGCTAAAATCACTGATTATTTACATGGAGTCTGGTGGAGATATGCTGCTCTATACACGCTAAAATCACTGATTATTTACATGGAGTCTGGTGGAGATATGCTGCTCTATACACGCTAAAATCACTGATTATTTACATGGAGTCTGGTGGAGATATGCTGCTCTATACATGCTAAAATCACTGATTATTTACATGGAGTCTGGTGGAGATATGCTGCTCTATACACGCTAAAATCACTGATTATTTACATGGAGTCTGGTGGAGATATGTTGCTCTATACACGCTAAAATCACAGATTATTTACATGGAGTCTGGTGGAGATATGTTGCTCTATACACGCTAAAATCACTGATTATTTACATGGAGTCTGGTGGAGATATGCTGCTTTATACACGCTAAAATCACTGATTATTTACATGGAGTCTGGTGGAGATATGCTGCTCTATACACGCTAAAATCACTGATTATTTACATGGAGTCTGGTGGACTTTTATTATATGTTTTAAAAAATGATCTTAATCTTTAACAGAAAGGTCAGCCTCCTTAGAAATCCTTTCCATAATGTTATCAGACACTTAGAATATTAATCTGAGTCTGTCAGCAGCAAAACGAGCACTTTATGAACGTAAATACAAGCTGGACAATTCTCCCATTAACTTCCATTGTAGCTTGTTTCTCTGCTGCAGACTGCAGCGATCTCGTTTCATACTGCATCAATGTCAAAGGAAGTCGGGTGGAGAGGACGACGAGGTAGTGTTATTTTTAGGCTAGACACGTAATTATTTCCTAGAGTTTTGGTTATGCTGTTGAGTAAAAACTGAAATGGCTGTTTAATTTTTTGTAAAACGTTGTAATGTAAATTCTGATCCAACAAAACTGGTTCTGGCTGTGCTAAACATAACTATGTCTTAAATCCCAAAGACAGATACCTCAATACCGGCCACAGTGCTGTTGAGCACCATCTCCCCCTCCTCCATCTCTCTCTTCGACTCCTCGAAGCCTTCGTAGATCGCGCCAAAGTTCACAAAGACCCTGATGCCTCCGAACTGGTTGTTGTGGTTCCCAAGACACAACCGGTAAAAACCTGTTGGGAGGACGCTGCAGTTATACCTCACAAACAGAATCTAATTATTGAATGTATATATGTGTTTCTGATCATCCTACCTGTCACCTCCGTCTGGAAGTTCATTTGACCCACGGCCTCGTTCTTTGAAGCCACGAGAGCACCCTGTGGCGAGTTGACCGTCACAAACAGCCGGGGGTCATTGGCCATCCCTGTTACCCACTGAACCTGTGTTCACACATTAAGCAAGTCCCCATCATGAACTATAACTGATACTGTCCGTGTATTATAAAGCCTAATATATCGTACACAAACAGGGACTTTATAAATGTCCAGTGTGTAGGATCTAGGGACATCTAGTGGTGATGTTGCAGATTGCAACTAACTGAAACTTAACTGTGCAGGAGGACTAAGGCAGCTAATGCTTAAACACGGCACACTCCAAAAGAAGGACCAGGCCCCCAGGAAGGCTCCAGGCTTTAATCCTCATGATGTCCTCATGTTGTCTTCATGTTGTCTTCATGATGTCCTCATGTTGTCCTCATGTTGTCTTCATGATGTCCTCATGTTGTCCTCATGTTGTCCTCATGTTGCCCTCATGTTGTCGTCATGTTGTCCTCATGTTGTCCTCATGTTGTCCTCATGTTGCCCTCATATTGTCCTCATGTTGCCCTCATGTTGTCCTCATGTTGTCTTCATGTTGTCCTCATGTTGTCCTCATGTTGTCCTCATGTTCTCCTCATGTTGCCCTCATGTTGTCTTCATGTTGTCCTCATGTTGTCCTCATGTTGCCCTCATGTTGTCCTCATGTTGCCCTCATGTTGTCCTCATGTTGTCTTCATGTTGTCCTCATGTTGTCCTCATGTTGTGCGTCATGTTGTCCTCATGTTGCCCTCATGTTGTCCTCATGTTGCCCTCATGTTGTCCTCATGTTGCCCTCATGTTGTCTTCATGTTGTCCTCATGTTGTCCTCATGTTGCCCTCATGTTGTCCTCATGTTGCCCTCATGTTGCCCTCATGTTGTCCTCATGTTGCCCTCATGTTGTCCTCATGTTGCCCTCATGTTGTCCTCATGTTGTCCTCATGTTGTCCTCATGTTGTCCTCATGTTGCCCTCATGTTGTCGTCATGTTGTCCTCATGTTGTCCTCATGTTGCCCTCATGTTGTCGTCATGTTGTCCTCATGTTGTCGTCATGTTGTCCTCATGTTGTCCTCATGTTGCCCTCATGTTGTCCTCATGTTGCCCTCATGTTGTCCTCATGTTGCCCTCATGTTGTCCTCATGTTGTCTTCATGTTGTCCTCATGTCGTCCTCATGTTGTTGTCATGTTGTCCTCATGTTGTCTTCATGTTGTCCTCATGTTGTCTTCATGTTGTCCTCATGTCGTCCTCATGTTGTTGTCATGTTGTCGTCATGTTGTCCTCATGTTGTCTTCATGTTGCCCTCATGTTGTCCTCATGTTGTCCTCATGTTGTCCTATATCAATGTTCTTTTTAACTACCCAAAATAACATGATTGATTCCACCCAACGCTCTTTGGCAAGTACAAATGTCTACTTTCATTAATTTTGGGGCGTCTTATTCAATTTTAGAAAGTTATTGCTAGAAGTGAACTTGAGTTTGAAGCATATTATATCACAGATGTGTTAAAAGGTCAAAAACATTCCCCAGGTGATACGTTAGAGAGTAATTATAAATCATACAATGTCCCAGAAAGAATACTCAGTAACTGTAAAACAGCTGGCTTTCTGCCACATAGCATCATGTTGTCAGTGATTACATGCCACTTACAACACAGTTATACAACAGATATTATTTATAGAGGCATTTCAATATAGAAGCAAGAAGGCTACCGTAGCTGTAATACATATAAACTGCGTGGTGAGAGAGTTGATTGCGATACATGATCTCACCGCTAGATGGAAGACATTCCCACATATTGGACCTTTAAGGACCCGATGGCCCCTAGACCATGTGATGTCCTCGGGTCAAATTGACCTGTTGTCCTATATCAATGTTCTTTTTAATTCCCCAAAATAACATGATTGATTCCACCCAACGCTCTTTGCCAAGTACAAATCTCTACTTTCATTCATTTTGGGGCGTCTTATTCAATTTTATAGCATTGTAAAACAAATGGAAGTGTTTTTGAAATAGTATTGAGTAAAAGTTGACATATTCCAGTCTGTGATTATCATCAACATCCATTCCTTTAATTTTAGTCTCAATAATTCCTAATTTCTGCTTTTCTAACTCAAACATTAGGTATAATTTCCTATAAATGAGGTTTATTCACCATAAATTCCAAAAATCACTGTAAAACTAAAGTTCATAAGTTAGTGTTAAGTAATGTTAAAAACATCAAAAAAGTGACAAACATTGAAAAAAAGCAGAACAAGTGTTGAAAAAAGAGACAAACACATAAGAAAAAGTTAAAAACATCGATACAAAGCATCAACAAAAGGGTTAATTTTCAATTTTGACGGGAAGACAACACGAGGGTTAAAGTAAATTGAGTAAAGTGGCCAAGCTGTAGGTAGACTTACATGGAACAGACGTGGATACAGTGGACACATTTTTTTGAGCATCACAAACCCGGTGAAATTACTCGTTTATTATTATTATCCAGGTGATTATTGGCTCCATGATGGCTTCATGCTCAGCTGAGCAGCTCTCATAACAATGAACAAGGCTCCTCAGACGCTCTATCCAGTTCTGGATATACATCAACGAAGAGGATCCTATCTTTACTCCTCACTAGGGGTAGGAGGAAATAAGGCAGAGAGGACAATACATACATATATACTGTACATACCTGGTCACTTCATCACTGGACTCAACACTGACACTTTGATAATAATTGATGGTCTTTTTTGTCTTTATTTGACGTATGTTCTTATTGTTGTTATTAATTATTATTACTGTTATTTTGTTGTCTTTATACTGTCTTTTTATCTACTTTTTTCTTGCTAAAACTGCTGCTGGAATTTTCTATTTCCTCGCGGGAGTCATCCCAAAAGGATTTATAAAGAGAAGTCTAAGTCTATAAACAGCTCATTTCCAAGCTTATGAAAACACAGCGGTATTTAGTATAAGTGGATTATAAACTAAAGAAAACATAGCTTGTATATATAATATAATATTCCATTTCTTCCAATAGATTGCCCTAAATCCTACACACTGGACCTTCAAGTTAAATATTATTACACATATCTTTATTTCTTGAAGGTATGAGAAAACCTTTGCACACATTAATCCCATGGGAACACTGATAACATCATGTTTAAAAGTCAAACCGGTTGACATTGAAAGTTAGCGCGATTAGCCTGAGGACAAAAGGTCCACAGCTGCAGTAACAAGCCTTACTGTGCAGTATACGTCAAACTACAAACATTTATCCATGCAGGCAAGATGATAGCCATCGTGCAGGTGACAACAGGGAAAACTCTCACCATGAACATCAGGTAGAAGTTTCCACTCTGGTGAGCAAAGTGCCAGAAACACTCCATCCCCGCAGCAGGAACCTCCACCGCAAAGTCATACTGGTCCGATCCCCTGAAGAACCCCGCGTCCGCCTCATCCAGGGACGGTTCGGACTTCCGGGTCCAGACACCCTGAGAGCTCAACACTAAGAGCAGAGCGTTCAGCAGCATGGCTGCAGGTCACTGTGGAGGAGGACATGAAGGTCCCCGCTGCTTTTCTTCTGTTGGTTCTTAGATATCAGCTGGAAAATAATTATTAACCACATCTACAAACTCTCCGTCACAATGGCGTAGCATTGATAAAATATCAGTGAAACCACAACTGTTCACTGGATTTGTTTCAGGTTTTCAGGCACTCAGTGCTTATTAGGGCCCGAGCGCCGACAGCATTTGGAATTGAAGGAATTATTATTATTATTATTCTTTTATCCGGCAAATGAATTGCCTTTTTGGAGGACTTATCATATTCAAAAACTTACCAAATTTGGCGGTCGCATCAAGTCTGGTGAAAATGTACGTATTTTAATGGTTTTGGGATTGGGCGCACAAAAATGGCTCGCTAGCGCCCCCTACAAAATTAAGAAAATTCAGCCCCTGCACTACGTTCAACGTAGACTCACGAAACTTGGTACACATCTGTAGCATGGCAGGGCGGACATAAAACTCCATTGTAGCCCCCCCCTAAACCCAACAGGAAGTCCGCCATTTTGATTTGAATGTTCGAAATTAGTGTGATTTTGGCCATTTCCACATGTCGTACTTTAACGAACTCCTCCTAGAGCTTTCATTTAATATTATTATTTATCATCAAGGTAATATAAATGTTCCAGCAGCTGCATTATCCAGTTTTACTTCTAACTGTAGCCTGGAAATCCAGACCCAGATCTGAAAGATTAAGGTGATAACAGTCCATCTAGAGCTCGGCCAATAAAGGATCGTTAAATGTAAATGTGCTGTATTTATATAGCGCTTTTCTAGTCTGAACGACTACTCAAAGCGCTTTTACATAGTACAGGAACCATTCACCATTCACACACATTCATACACTGTGGCCGAGGCTGCCGTACAAGGTGCCACCTGCTCATCAGATAAACACTCACACACATTCACACACCGATGCGCAGCATCGGGGGCAACTCGGGGTTCAGTGTCTTGCCCAAGGACACTTCGACATGGGACTGCAGGGCCGGGGATTGAACCACCAACCTTCCAATTGGCAGGCAACCGCTCTACCACTGAGCCACAGCCGCCCCTTAAGGCCGATGCTGATGTGAATATTTGGTTATTTCCAGAAACGCGTTACAAAACATAAACAGATTTCCCTAACATCAGTTATTTGTAGTTATTTATGAGTTCTCACTAAAATAATACGATCATAATTTGTTTTATTGTCACAACAGAACATCAAAATATATTAAAGTTCTGATAAATAAAATGTATTAAAAAAAAAACCTTAAGATTTGAAACTTGCCGACAAAATTGAAAATCAGCACATTTGTCGATGCTTTTTATCAATGTTTTTAACTTTTCTCACGTTTTTGACACTTTGGATCCTTTTTTCAATGTTTGTCACTTTTTTTGACGTTTTCAACACTACGTAACACTAACTTATTAACTTTAGTTTTACAGTTATTTTTGGATTTTATGGTGAATAAAGCTCATTTATAGGAAATTATACCTAATGTTTGAGTTAGAAAAGCAGAAATTAGGAATTATTGAGACTAAAATTAAAGGAATGGATGTTGATGATAATCACAGACTGGAATATGTCAACTTTTACTCAATACTATTTCAAAAACACTTCAATTTGTTTTAAAATGCTATAAAATTGAATAAGACGCCCCAAAATTAATGAAAGTAGAGATTTGTACTTGGCAAAGAGCGTTGTGTGCAATCAATCATGTTATTTTGGGGAATTAAAAAGAACATTGATATAGGACAACATGAGGACAACATGAGGACAACATGAGAACATCATGAGGACAACATGAGGGTTAAAAAAGCTAAAATAAAAAAGGATGCAGCAAAAGTTCTGAGCTTACAGACATCTTGTATGTGTTCAGTAATTTCCGTGGAACTAGACTCCTTTGTGTGCATATATAATTTATGTGTAATAAGAGACGTAAACAGAGAGACGTGGTGATGATGTGAAGGACATTGTGTAATACAGATGTTGAATAGTCTCGGCGGCAATAAACACTTTATGCCCCAAAATTAATGAAAGTAGAGATTTGTACTTGGCAAAGAGCGTTGGGTGGAATCAATCATGTTATTCTGGGGAATTAAAAAGAACATTGATATAGGACAACGGGTCAATTTGACCCGAGGACATCACATGGTTTAGGGGCCATCGGGTCCTTAAAGGTCCAATATGTGGGAATGTCTTCCATCTAGCGGTGAGATCATGTATCGCAATCAACTCTCTCACCACGCAGTTTATATGTATTACAGCTACGGTAGCCTTCTTGCTTCTATATTGAAATGCCTCTATAAATAATATCTGTTGTATAACTGTGTTGTAAGTGGCATGTAATCACTGACAACATGATGCTATGTGGCAGAAAGCCAGCTGTTTTACAGTTACTGAGTATTCTTTCTGGGACATTGTATGATTTATAATTACTCTCTAACGTATCACCTGGGGAATGTTTTTGACCTTTTAACACATCTGTGATATAATATGCTTCAAACTCAAGTTCACTTCTAGCAATAACTTTCTCTTCAATGTATTCAAAGTATTCTTTTTTCTTATTTTAATGATGTGCAACAGCTAATATTGCTCACATTTTCCTTTACAGATTTACTACAGTAAGTCTAATTTTGACACACTGATCAGAAGAGACCCATTGTGCACACTAAAACATATGATATTTTATATATTTTTATTATATACTATATGTGTGTGTCTATGTGTATGTACGTTGTGTATAAGCTATTGGACACCTTCATCGCCTTCTGGATAAATAAAGTACGTCGGGTACAGAGCCCCGCGAGCTGCAGGTCATTTTGGCCAAGATTACGGTTAAGTTAAGCAAGAAAAAGTGAGTGAAAGTTAAGTTAAGGCACCACAACGACTAGTTAAGTTTAGGGAAAAGATCATTAAAACACTCCCCAACAAACACCTTTTCTTAGTTTTTCAAACGCATGGTTCATGCGAACAGGCTGCAGCGGGACACAGCAGGATTTAACCCTTGTGTTGTCCTCGCAGGTCAAAACTGAAAACACTTTGACGTGTTTGAGATACTTTTTTTATTACTTTTTGATGCTTTTTTCCAACATTTTCTTCGTTTTTGTAACACTGCCATCAGTATGCTGTACACATCACTAACACCAATATATTACCACTAGTATTACACTATTTTCTTTTTCAAATTCATGGTCAAGAAACCTCATTTATATGAAATTCTATAATTGTTTTGGTCGTGTTTGTTGTTATAATAAAAATACCCAACATTCAATAAAGTAGTGAACTTGCAAGAAGTGTTATATGGAACCATCTATGTAATATTTGGACAATTTGGGTGAAAGAATCCCAAATTTCTGATGCAGAAACTTTTAAAAACGGGTGAAATTTGACCCCAGGACAACAGGAGGGTTAATCCTGGCCACAGCTGCAGAAAACATCACAAACATCATCGTCTAATAGTGAAGTGTATTTATGCTGCATGAAGAAATACAAGTAAGGTACACAAACACAAACAACAGGAAGAAATGACAGCTTATTCACACAGCTGTGTTTTTCCAGTGATTCTGTCAGCAGCGAGGCTTCTCCTCCTCGGCGCTGGTCTTGGTGATGAAGAGTCTTTTGAGGAAGAGGAGCTGCAGGTACCCGCAGGTGACGATGAGGAGGCTGAGAGCGACCGACCACCAGGTGATGTACCGGGAGTTGGACAGCAGCAGGAAGTGGTCGGCGCTGCTCTTCATGCGGCCGAAGTTGTAGTAGCGAAACATGTGGAAGACGTAGTACTCCACTTTGTGAGTCGTATCCTGCAAAAACAGAAAATACAACAAGTATTACTTCTACTGTCATTACCATTACAAATACTGCTGCCAGTTCTACTACACTACCATTATTTCTACTGACATTAGGACTACTACACTCACTACTACTGCTATATTTGCCATACTGCTACTGTTTAAATAACTGTACACTTACTGATGATAAATAGCACAAGAATTAGTACTACCTTGTGCACATACTGTACATCACGTGCACATACTGTACATCACGTGCACATACTCTATCAACTCCCACCTGCAGCCTTTCGCTGTCATTCCACCTCTCTCTCTCCCCTGTCATGTTTTCCTCTGTCCAGTGAAATTAAAAGGGCTAAAAATGGCTCCAAAAAAAATAAAAATAAAAATACTTTTTAATTAAAAGGACTAACTAGACAGATACAACAGGTGAAAAAGCATATACGGCATTGATTTTATGAAAACATTAAATCTTTCATAATTTGAACCCAGCCCCATCACCTTCACTATAACCACTGCTAGTAGCCTCTAGTATTAGTAGAGTAGTAGCCTCTAGTATTAGTAGAGTAGTAGCCTCTAGTATTAGTAGAGTAGTAGCCTCTAGTATTAGTAGAGTAGTAGCCTCTAGTATTAGTAGAGTAGTAGCCTCTAGTATTAGTAGAGTAGTAACCTCTAGTATTAGTAGAGTAGTAGCCTCTAGTATTAGTAGAGTAGTAACCTCTAGTATTAGTAGAGTAGTAACCTCTAGTATTAGTAGAGTAGTAGGCTCTAGTATTAGTAGAGAAGTAGCTTCTAGTATTAGTAGAGTAGTAGCCTCTAGTATTAGTAGAGTAGTAGTCTCTATTAGTAGAGTAGTAGCCTCTAGTATTAGTAGAGTAGTAACCTCTAGTATTAGTAGAGTAGTAGCCTCTAGTATTAGTAGAGTAGTAGCCTCTAGTATTAGTAGAGTAGTAGCCTCTAGTATTAGTAGAGTAGTAACCTCTAGTATTAGTAGAGTAGTAGCCTCTAGTATTAGTAGAGTAGTAGCCTCTAGTATTAGTAGAGTAGTAGCCTCTAGTATTAGTAGAGTAGTAACCTCTAGTATTAGTAGAGTAGTAGCCTCTAGTATTAGTAGAGTAGTAGCCTCCAGTATTAGTAGAGTAGTAGCCTCTAGTATTAGTAGAGTAGTAGCCTCTAGTATTAGTAGAGTAGTAGCCTCTAGTATTAGTAGAGTAGTAGCCTCTAGTATTAGTAGAGTAGTAGCCTCTAGTATTAGTAGAGTAGTAACCTCTAGTATTAGTAGAGTAGTAGCCTCTAGTATTAGTAGAGTAGTAGCCTCTAGTATTAGTAGAGTAGTAGCCTCTAGTATTAGTAGAGTAGTAGCCTCTAGTATTAGTAGAGTAGTAGCCTCTAGTATTAGTAGAGTAGTAGCCTCTAGTATTAGTAGAGTAGTAACCTCTAGTATTAGTAGAGTAGTAGCCTCTAGTATTAGTAGAGTAGTAGCCTCTAGTATTAGTAGAGTAGTAGCCTCTAGTATTAGTAGAGTAGTAGCCTCTAGTATTAGTAGAGTAGTAGCCTCTAGTATTAGTAGAGTAGTAGCTTCTAGTATTAGTAGAGTAGTAGCCTCTAGTATTAGTAGAGTAGTAGCCTCTAGTATTAGTAGAGTAGTAGCCTCTAGTATTAGTAGAGTAGTAGCCTCTAGTATTAGTAGAGTAGTAGCCTCTAGTATTAGTAGAGTAGTAGCCTCTAGTATTAGTAGAGTAGTAGCCTCTAGTATTAGTAGAGTAGTAGCCTCTAGTATTAGTAGAGTAGTAGACTCTAGTATTAGTAGAGTAGTAGCCTCTAGTATTAGTAGAGTAGTAGCCTCTAGTATTAGTAGAGTAGTAGACTCTAGTATTAGTAGAGTAGTAGCCTCTAGTATTAGTAGAGTAGTAGCCTCTAGTATTAGTAGAGTAGTAGCCTCTAGTATTAGTAGAGTAGTAGCCTCTAGTATTAGTAGAGTAGTAGCCTCTAGTATTAGTAGAGTAGTAGCCTCTAGTATTAGTAGAGTAGTAGCCTCTAGTATTAGTAGAGTAGTAGCCTCTAGTATTAGTAGAGTAGTAGCCTCTAGTATTAGTAGAGTAGTAGCCTCTAGTATTAGTAGAGTAGTAGCCTCTAGTATTAGTAGAGTAGTAGCCTCTAGTATTAGTAGAGTAGTAGCCTCTAGTATTAGTAGAGTAGTAGCCTCTAGTATTAGTAGAGTAGTAGCCTCTAGTATTAGTAGAGTAGTAGCCTCTAGTATTAGTAGAGTAGTAGCCTCTAGTATTAGTAGAGTAGTAGCCTCTAGTATTAGTAGAGTAGTAGCCTCTAGTATTAGTAGAGTAGTAGCCTCTAGTATTAGTAGAGTAGTAGCCTCTAGTATTAGTAGAGTAGTAGCCTCTAGTATTAGTAGAGTAGTAGCCTCTAGTATTAGTAGAGTAGTAGCCTCTAGTATTAGTAGAGTAGTAGCCTCTAGTATTAGTAGAGTAGTAGCCTCTAGTATTAGTAGAGTAGTAGCCTCTAGTATTAGTAGAGTAGTAGCCTCTAGTATTAGTAGAGTAGTAGCCTCTAGTATTAGTAGAGTAGTAGCCTCTAGTATTAGTAGAGTAGTAGCCTCTAGTATTAGTAGAGTAGTAGCCTCTAGTATTAGTAGAGTAGTAGCCTCTAGTATTAGTAGAGTAGTAGCCTCTAGTATTAGTAGAGTAGTAGCCTCTAGTATTAGTAGAGTAGTAGCCTCTAGTATTAGTAGAGTAGTAGCCTCTAGTATTAGTAGAGTAGTAACCTCTAGTATTAGTAGAGTAGTAGCCTCTAGTATTAGTAGAGTAGTAACCTCTAGTATTAGTAGAGTAGTAGCCTCTAGTATTAGTAGAGTAGTAGCCTCTAGTATTAGTAGAGTAGTAGCCTCTAGTATTAGTAGAGTAGTAGCCTCTAGTATTAGTAGAGTAGTAACCTCTATGACGCTCAGCGTGTTGTTCAGGTCTTTGCCGGCTTCCTCTTTCTTCTTCTTCTCTTCATCCTTGCGCTTGGCAGGGTCTTGGTAGCCGTCGTAGTAAACGCCGAAGCTGAGGAAGACCTGCATGGTGCCGAAGCGGTTGTGGAAGTTGCTGAAACACATCTGATAGAAACCTGTAGATGTACACAACAAGAGAAACAGAAAACACAGTGTTTGAAATACAGGGGTGACAGTTATTGATCTGACTTATGTATTTTATTAATGAGACGGACGAACAGGTCATGACATGACATCCAGGGATGGCCAATTGTAGCCTAGTTTTTTTTTTTTACATTATGTGTTTTTCCTGGCTTTTTTCGGATTATAAATAGATTTTTTTGTCTTTAATTGCATTTGCTTGTGTTATGACAGTGTTGTTTACAGACAGATGGACAGATGGACTGACCCGTTTCCTTGGCCTCAAAGTTGACCTGACCCTTGGCATCATCAACAGTTGACACTAAGAGATTGCTGGGAGCGTTGACGGTGACAGACAGGTGTCTGTCATGGCCGACTCCCATCACCCACTGGACCTGCAGACAGACAGAGAGACAGAGAGACAGACAGAGAGACAGAGAGACAGACAGAGAGACAGACAGAGAGAAAGACAGACAGACTTCAAAATTTGGTTACATTTTTGGTTGAGAGAGAAAAGTGGGTGTAACGATTTAAAAAACAAATGCAGACAGATCTTAGAGAATACATGATGATATAACATGAAGCATGAAGAGCAGAAAACATTTCCATAAATTCCACAAATCACATAATTTTTCATTGTTTGAGATTTGACTGGAGCTCTCTTAGTGATCTGTTTATCTTTAAAAACAGCCATGAACGGAAACGCACATTATTTTAACATGTCCTTTTACACTTTTTTCTGGAAATTTAGATTAGATTAGATTAGATTCAACTTTATTGTCATTACACAGGTACAAGGCAACAAAATGCAGTTTGGGTCTAACCAGAAGTGCAGTAGCAGCCGGTGCAGGACATGGATATATACTGAATAAATATAGAAATGAATACTATTATAAACATAATTTTACAGATGGGTTTGTCCTATGAATATAAACTATTGATAACAAGTATTGTGTGCAAGATTTACAGCTGGATATGTACTGAATATAATATACAGGTGGATATTACTATAAATAGAAAGTAGAAATTTTACAGATATTTGGTCAAAGGTTTGGGGCGGCTGTGGCTCAGTGGTAGAGCG
Source organism: Etheostoma nigrum (assembly GCA_029931835.1). NCBI lineage: Eukaryota > Metazoa > Chordata > Actinopteri > Perciformes > Percidae > Etheostoma > Etheostoma nigrum. The sequence goes on along the minus strand of CM057244.1, from coordinate 30,693,646 downwards.
GTTGCCTGCTAGTTGGAAGGTTGGTAGTTCAATCCCTGGCCCTGTAGTCCCATGTCAAAGTGTCCTTGGGCAAGCCACTGAACCCCGAGTTCAGAGAGTGTGAATGTGTGTGAGTGTTTATCTGATGAGCAGGTGGCAGGTGTATGAATGTGTGTGATGGTGAATGCTTCCTGTATAGAACAGCGCTATATAAATACAGCACATTTACAATAAATTTGGATAGAAACTTGACTATTGATTAAAGTGACTGCATAAGTTTGTATCTAATGCCATCATATGGCAAAGATTTCTAATAGCGCAACAAATAAATTGCCATTAAATGTGCTGAAAACACTCTGCATACAGTAAGAAATCTCATCCTATATCATAAAACATTTTTGCACCCAAACTGATGAACCACTTAAATTCCAATCACCCCATGGCCTTTCCATGTGGTGCCTCTCAATGTCCAAAATTACATTTACTCATGTCTATAAGACAAGACTGAACACAAAATGTTCTGCCAAAGCCGGAACAGTTGAAAGATTTAATGCAAATGATTTTAGTATTTTTTGTTTTGTCTGTGCCTTGCTAATTAACTCAAAAGTATGAACACATTAAGAAATTTATACTTAAACTCACAGAGAAATACACTTTTCAAATCCCTATAATTTTTCTTACATCGAAAAATCACCTAATGTGGGGAAATGTGTCGAGGCCTTGGTTGTTCTTACCATGAAGCTCAGGTAGAATCTCTCTCCGTGGTGAGCAAAGTGCCAGAAACACTCGAGCCCTGCAGCAGGAAGCACCACAGAGAAGTCGTACTGGTCCGAGCCCCAGAACAGCTGCTGGTCTGTTATGTTGGGGTGGGGGTTTGTCAGGGGCCCGCCGTGAACCGGACCCCAAAACCCAAGGACAAGAAATAAGCAGAAACTCCTAAACAACATGTCTGAACACAGAGAGCTCTTCTCTTTATGAAAAGGTGTAGGCAGAGTCTGTGTGGAGAGACCAGAAATGATTAACTGGCACCAACACGTTGCCTCCATCAGTGGGAAAACTGGGCTGCTTTTACAGATGCAGTCACTCTGATCTGAGATAAATAACCAAATTCACCCTGCAGGAGGAGTAAAAGAAGGAATAAAAAAAGCCTGACCACACAGGGCCAAATACATTCTCAGTCCGATGATAATCAAACAAGAAGAAGCTGCAAATTTGGCTTTTCAAGAAAACTTTGAAAAGCACAAATAAAAAGTCTGGAAGCGGTGAAAAAGTCTAATTTACACGGCTGCGTGTAAAGAGGGAATAGTAGTGCACGATTTACATTCTTTAACCATTTAAACAGCTTTGTCAGAATATTGTCTTTTTCGGAATAGGGAAACAAACAAAGTGTTACATGCATGTAAAGGTAGTCATTGTTTTTCCTCCTGTGTGGACAGTCAAGTGGCGTCTCAGAGTACTGTGCCGTGCAAATCTTTTACTACAAACAGAACAACTAAAGGACTTCTCCCCTGTGTGGACAGTCAAATGTTGTTTTAGATTTCCCTTTTGTGCAAATCTTTTACCACAAACTGAACAACTAAATGGTTTCTCCCCAGTGTGGATTCTCATGTGACTAACCAAACTGCCGGTCTCACAGAAACTTGTTTGACACACTGAGCAGGTGAAAACTTTTCCTTCTGAATGGATTCTCATGTGATTCTTTAAGGAGTTCTTTAGAGGGTACCTTTTACCACAAACTGAGCAACAAAATGGTTTCACTCCTGTTTGGACTCCAGTGTGTTTCTGCAGATGTTCCTCGTGTCCAAAGCTTTCAGCACTTTCTGAGGAGCTAACGGATGTTTTTCCAGTTTTACATCCGACATTACTTACACGTTCTTCATTGTTTTGCGGAGAGTTTAAACGTGACTGAGGTTCCCTAGTGGTCCCCCAATCCTCACTGTCATTAGTCTCAGATCGAGAGGAGTCTGAGGTCTTGTCATAGGTAGCTGGTTGTAAAGGACTATCTAGATTTGTGTTTCTGGCTGGTTCTGGTCCTCCCCAGTCCTTTCCATCAGCTCCTGTTCTCCCTGCCACTCTGTTCTCCTCAGTTTGGCCTTCATGTGAGGACTGAGCTTTCTCTTCATCACCTTCTTCTTCACTCTTCACAGGGACAGAAGTGAACGGGAAGAGGATATCAGCCTCCTCCAGCCCTTGAAGATGCTCTCTCTCCTGACTGGTCCAGAGTTCCTCCTGTTCCTCTTTAATGTGTGTGGGGTCTGGGTCCTCCTGGTCCAGACTGGAGCTCCACTCCTGCTGCTCAGGAGGAACCTCTTCTTTAACCACCAACAGCTGATGGACATCTGTGGAGAATAATGAAATACATGCACATGATTTAAACTAAAGTTAAACTAATAAAAGGTTAATCATAAGAAATGTGCTTCACAAACAGATTCTATGCAAATAAGACCATATCTTTAAACACTTTCTTCTCTAACAAGAAACCATGACCTTTTTTTTAAGGATTTGTTTTAGGAAAGCAGTTACAGATTGGTTTCATTATCGATTAATGGTTTAACCCATCAATTGTCCAAAAACATGACATAAAAAGCTCACCATCTGTAGAAAAAGCAGTAAAAATTGTTAAGGACCTTGGTGACCTTTTGCCAGAAAGGAGGCTTGGTAAAAGTCCTTTGAGTGTTACTAAGAAGGACCACTTTAAAAAAGTGAGTGAGCTCAATTTGGACAGGAACCAAGTCCCAATGGAAACAGCCTTGGGGCTCCAATGGTGTACGGAAAGTGTACACCTTTGACTTCTGCATGGACTGCAAATAGATGTAAACTTGGAGTATTTTATGAAGTTAGCTCAGTGTATGATCCCTTAAGGTACCTTACATCAGTTAATCTTCTAACCAAGCACATTTTGCAGAATCTGTGCAGAATGAACTTTGACTGGGATGAAGAAATTCTGCAATTTGCTAATGCCAGTGAGGATAAGTATGGCATGGTTGCATACCTGAGGTCACAGAATGAACCAGGTAGCTTTCCTTATTAAGTGTCCCCACTGCCGCTGTCATACCCCTCTTTTCCCCCACCTAGTGCGCTTGTGCTGCCTTGTGGCTGTGCAGCAAACCCCCCCCCCCCCCCCCGCGAGCAGTCAATTCACCAAAACACACCACCCCAATAGCTCATACATCATCATGTATATCTGTCATTGGGGAAGCACCAGCACAGCACAATGGTGGCATTTCACACACAAAAATCGGAAAAACTAGTTATTTATATTATCCATTTTTTCATTTAGGCTTATGAAACGAGTATTGAGAAAACTGGTCATTTTATGCTTTTTGGTTTTATTTTGAAAAACAATTGAACGAACAATACACAGATTCAAAACATGTGCCATGTTGCCTAAGCAACACACCGCCAAGTAACCTCAAATGCAGTTATGATGAAAACATTGGCGGATGTTTCAGCTGTTTGTTATCCTTCATTTAAACAGAAGTTGAACAGATTTCTTGAGTGGTTTTTAGAATTGTTCTGGAAAATATATGTAGATTAAACAAAAAAACATGCGAAACAATTGACATTCTGAAACAAAGTTGATGCACGTCAGAACAAGGAAACTGGAACTTAAATGTTTGCTGAATTTGCTGAATATGAACGATTCTCCTTCCATGGAGGTGCACATAAAAACAGAATCATATCAAAGAGGAGAGAAAGGACAGAATTAACCACGCTTATTTTTCAGTTATAGTCACACTTCAGTTATTAGGCACAAAAGTACACTTTTTACAGTAAAGTAAAAACAATAATGACTTTAAACTGGAGCGACAATGTTGCTGAATGGTAAGAAGGTTAAGCATCTTGCTTCAGGTTCATCACGGCTGATTAGTGGTGTGACGAGACACCCAGCTCACAAAACAAGACAAGACTATTTTACAGAAGACTACAATGAAGAAATAGTCCTTTATTCAATCGAAAAGTCCCAATATGAAAACTGAGGACTGAAAGGTTGTGCCACAAAGTTAGATAACGGGGAGAGAGGCGGCGCCACAGTGAACTGTTCGCTGTGGACACGTGTCTCGGGCCGAGAGAGAGAGAAAGAGAGAGAGAGAGAGAGAGAGAGAGAGAGAGAGAGAGAGAGAGAGAGAGAGAGAGAGAGAGAAAGACCTGCACGCTGTGGACGTGTGTGTGTCTCGGCCAAGGGGGAAAGCAAGCGTCCACGAAGCGTAGCTCCTATGGCGCCATTTTGATGCAAAAGAGCCATCACCTGCCGTTAGCATTTCATTGACTTACATTCATTTTGGCGCCACTTCAACAGCAAATAACTCGGAAGCATTTAAAGACTATTTGTCCATTGTTTATTTCTAAAGAAACACGACAATGTATAAAAGGCTCCGTTACCTTGTATCTCACGTTTTGGCTCCGTAGCAGGTGTTTTTGTAAAAATAGGTTGTGTCAGAACTACGCAACTTACTGTCGCACAGTCGAGGAATTACCAAGGAGGTCAGCCTCTCCTCTCTATGCGTAGCTTCCATGGCGCCATTTTAATGCTACGAAGCCATCACTCGCCGTTAGCATCCCATTGACTGCCATTCATTTTGATGTCACTTTGACAGTGAATAACTTAGCAATAAGGAGCCTGTGTCTATGTTATCTCCTAACACAGGGGTCTTCAACGTTTTCCAGGCCAAGGACCCCCAAACTGATGGCGAGATGGAGCGGGGACCCCCTAATTATATATATTGTATAAAATTGTGTTATATCAAACTGGTCCTATAGTGCCATGTGTAAATGTACCTTGTTATTGTGCATTCAATACTAAGATACTCAAATAATACACAGGTTCATATATTCATGTTTTTATTTTAAACATGTGCGAGGCACAGTGAGTAGGGTGGCCATGCCACTGCCATTTATAAACATAACATAACACAATAAACTGATACCTGCCAAGATCAACAATGGCTGTCAATTGGGGACGGGACGGGGGTTTATGGAGAAGATTGAAGCAGAGTCTCTGATTGAAAATTGCAGGGGGGGGAGTGGAATATAAAAAAAAGTCTAATCAACCAAAATTTTCGCGACCCCCATGCAGTACCTCCGCGGACCCCCTAGGGGTCGCGGACCCCCTGTTGAAGACCCCTGTCCTAACATATATCTACGCTCTCCGTCTCTGCTGATTCAGAATGACTGAGATTTCTCTCGGCAGGCGGCTTTTTATTCCCGCTCTGCAAAAGTAAACTTGGAGTCAACTTTGAAGAACTGGCGGGGGATTTTCTATGCTAATTTCAAGGCTGCTGCTCTGCACTTGTTTACCAATATTGAGAGACTGATTACCTTGATGAGAAATCTCGTCATGTTTAATCTCGCGTCACACCTCTACCGCTGATAACTCAACTCAAACATAGTGATGTACTGTATATGAAACAAATTAATTTAAAACAAGTTTAATTGATGAATATATGCAATAACAAAATTAGTGCCTGAAAACAGGCAAATAACATGGGGAAAAATACAGTGTATACACAAAGCATTCAGTGCTTCACTTTTCCCACATTTGTTTTTTTAGCCTTATTCCAAAAAATTCAAAATGGATTCAATTAATGTTTTCCCCTCAAAATTCTGCACATAATACCCCATAATGACAACTTAAAGGTTTGAGATTTTTGCAAATGTATTAAAGACACAAAAACAAAGACATCACTGTTTTCACAGCCTTTGCGATCAAGCTCAAAATTGAGCTCTGGTGCATTCGGTTTCTACTGGTCATCCTTGAATTGTTTCTACAGCTCAACTTGAGTGCACCTGTGGTAAATTCTGTTTATTGGACATAATTCGGAAAGGCACACAACTCTCTATATAAGGTCCTACAGTTAACAGTGCATGTCAGACCACAAAACAAGCATGAAGTCAAAGGAAATGTCTGTAGACCTCCGAGACAGGATTGTCTCGAGCCACGTATCTGGGGAAGGGTACAGGGAAATTGCTGCTGCTTTAAAAAGGTCCCAAGGAGCACAGTGGCCTCCATCATCCGTAAATGGAAGAAGTTTGGAACCACCAGGACTCTTCCGAGAGCTGGCCATCCCTCTAAACTGAGTGATCGGAAGAGAAGGACTTTAGTTAGGTAGGTGACCAATAATAGTCCCTATGTGAAGAGAGGAGAACCTTCCAGAAGGACGACCATTGCTGCAGCACTCCACCAATCAGGCCTATATGGTAGAGTGGCCAAATGGAAGCCCCTCCTTAGTAAAAAGGCACATGGCAGCCCGCCTGGAGTTTGCCAAAAGGCACCTGAAAGACTCAAGACCATGAAATAATGGTCACCAGGCACCGCTCGTCACCTGGCCAATACCATCCCTACATTGAAGCATGGTGGTGGCAGCATCATGCTGTGGGGATGTTATTCAGCTGCAGGAACTGGGAGACTAGTCAGGATTAAGGGAAATGAAAAGGCCTTTATTTGACAGGCCAGCTGAAGACATGAAAGGGAAGAGATACTGTACATGCAGCCAAGGGCCCCAGTTTGGAGTCGAACCCGGGCCCGCTGTGTTTATTTTATTTATTTGATAGGACAATGCACATTAATCAACATTTCTGTAAATGCGCCACTGTGAGCCAGTCGGCTAATTTTCAACTGCAGTCCTAGTTACCTAGCAAGCATGTCTTTATTCTAGGAAGAAACCGGAAGCACCCGCAAACACGCAGAAGATGCAAACTCCACACAGAAAGGCCCGAAACCACCTGGATTCAAAACCAGAACCTTCTTGCAGTGAGGCGCACAATCGGGTCTTGCTTCTCCACTCAGTAGTGTGAATGACATATCCCAAATCAGCAGAGGGAGTAAAGCTAGGCATAGGGAGCGGAACCAAAACTTCTGACTCCCAAGGCTGAAACTGTCCCTCCACTGCCCTCTTGTCAAACCAGCTCTTCATGCTACTTGGAGAGGAAGAGAGAGCTTCCCTGACTAAGAAGGAGTCATGATGCAGCCTTGCACTGAGAAACAAAACCCAACACAGTCACTGTACCTGAATCAGACATCAACAGCTCTTTTGGTACTTTCATAGGACCACGGAAACTATGCCCAAACAAGTTCAGCTGGGCAGAACCTGAGGGACTCCTGCTTAGCTTCACAAAAGGCAAAAAGGACAAAAGGGACTCCCTCATCCCAATCCTTCTCGGTATCATAACAATACTGGGTTAACATTGATTTGAGAGCTTGATGCCACCAATCAAGTGCACACTGTGACTCTGGGGGATACTGCGTGGAACACTCCCAATGCCTGCAATGTTTGTGTGAAGATTTTAGAGAGAAAGTTAGTCTGCACAAGTTTTGGCAGCCCAAAAGGTGGTAAAGAACTAGTTTACGCTCTAATGACAGCTGCTGCAGTGATTTTCCTCAACGAAATCGCCTCCAGAAAGACTAAAGCACACATTATCGTCATCAGGAACTCATTACCTGACTTTGTTTGCGGCAACAGGCCCACACAGCCAAAGATGACATGTTCAAAGGACACCCTGACAGCTGAAATAGGAAGCAAAGGAGCGGGAGGCACTACCTGATTCATCTCAACCACAAATTAGCAGGTGTAGCAGCAAAATAATAAGAGTGATAGGAAAGGTGGAAACAGTCCAGCTGATCCCTGGCCCTAACCCTTCTGAAGAAGCAGTTTTACTGCATAACAATTGGCACCTACAACAAAGCACACACACACCACAAATAGACAACAGCAGCTTCTATCATTTGTGATGCCTAGCACAGATGAGTAAATTCTTTATCAAAACTTAATCCAAATTAAATCATAATGATTTCTTCCGTGTGGACACTCAAGTGTTGTTTCAAATGTCCCTTTTGTGTAAATCTTTCACCACAAACTGAACAGCTAAATGGTTTCTCTCCTGTGTGGACAGCCAGGTGTTGTTTCAGATTCCCCTTTTGTGTGAAACGTTTACTACAAAATGAACAACTAAATGGTTTTTCCCCAGTATGGATTGCCATGTGTTTTTTCAGATTCCCCTTTTGTGTGAATGTTTTACTACAAACAGAACAACTAAATGGTTTATTGCCTTTGTGGACAATCAAGTGTCGTCTCAAATGTTCCCTTTGAGCAAATTGTTTACTGCAAAGTGAACAATTAAACTGTTTCTCCCCTGTGTGGATTCTCATGTGTTTAACCAAAGTGATTCTGTTACCGGATACCAGTTTACAAACTGGGCAGGAGAAATGATTTCCTTCTGAATGAAGTCTCATGTGGGCCGTTAAAGTCTTGTTCAGAAAGAATCTTTTTCCACAAACTAAGCAACAAAACGGTTTCCCTCCTGTTTCGACTCCAGTGCGCTTCTTCAGAGGTTCCTCATCACTTCCAGGTACTTCACAGTTCTGCAGAGGGTTTGCACCTGACCTAGACTCCTCCCAGTCACCACTGTCATCAGTCTCAGATTCAGAGGAGTCTGCAGTCTTGCCATGAGTAGCTGGTTGTAAAAGACTATCTAGATCCGAGTTCCTGGCTGGTTCTGGTCCTCCCCAGTCCTCTCCATCAGCTCCTGTTCTCTCTGCCTCTCTGTTCGCCTCAGTTTGGCTTTCATGGAGCTGTGAGGACTGATCTTTCTCTTCATCACCTTCTTCACTCTTCACAGGGACAGAAGTGAACTGGAACTTGATATCAGCCTCCTCCAGCCATTGAAGCTGCTCTCCCTCCTGACTGGTCCAGAGTACCCCCTGCTCCTCTTTAACATACATGGGCTCTGGGTCCTCCTGGTCCAGACTGGAGCTCCACTCCTGCTGCTCAGGAGGAACATCTTCTTCAACCATCAACAGCTGCTGGACGTCTGAAGAGAATAGTGAAATATACGCACATGATTATAAACTGTAATGTCGTGTTACCATTCCATGTTAATCCATAGTTAGTAGTTCAAAATGAGCTTCACCTTAACCAACTACAACAGTAAAAACCTGTTTACATAAAAAGTTGCAGAATTTGAAGTAGTGTAAGACCTCTCCCTGCTCTGTCGTGCCCATCCCATCAGGCTAGCACGGGAATGCAGTGGCTTCACACAGTAACATTTACAAGTACCAACCATTTATTTTCTCCCGATGGCACAAACAAATCCACATTTGAAATTGCACGTGCACGAGCCAAAGCCAAGAGAGCCGCACTCCTGGTGCGTGCAGCAACGATGAAAAAGAAACATGCACTTCAGAACCTTCAGAATCATATCGCAAACAAATGGAGCAAGTGGAAACTGATGCTGAGATTGAAGCCTCAGTTGCAGAAACTGCAGTTTTACAAGCATTTTCAGATCAGGATGGAACAGAATCTTATTTTGAGAAGTGAAGGACCAAAGCAACCACCAAGCCATTCCTGATGCAAAGATCATAGAGTCCATGATGAAAAAAATAAATAAAAAATACATGTCACAACATGAAGGACTGAAAATGTTGGACATGCAATTAATCATAATTCCACTCTACAAATTCCTTACAGGCAAATGTTAGCAGCAATTGTTACACTGAAAAAGATCCCACAGGATGAATTGTGTGGTGAAGAGAATCTGTTCCACAGCATGGCGTTTACCACCCATGCAGAGGCAAGTTGGGGGTTGTTTTTCACTGTTGAGCTGAGTTCAAATGAACCTCATCAAAATGACCGACTTCTGCAGTGCCCGAACCTTACAAGATCCTTAATAGGAGTGCTCCTATGATTCAGTCATAAAAACCTTGTATTTATTTCTAATGTAAAGTCCATGTTTTGCCTAGTCGAAGTGGCAAAGGATGACAAGGACTTTTTTTGATTCCTATGGTGGCCCAATGGAGATTGGACCAATAATATTACAGAATGACTGTATGATAATGTACAGATGTGCACAACAGGTTTTGAGGAAGACAGCAGCTTTCTGGACAAAATAACTTACACTACATAGAAAATTCTATGTAGATAACAGTCTGAAAAGCACACCATCTGTGGAAAAAGCAGTACAAATTGTTCCTTGGTGACCTTTGCTGGAAAGGGGGCTTTCATCTTACACAATGGATCAGCAACAATCGCAAAGTCCTGCGAGCTCTTGCTAAGAAGGACTCCCAACTCCCAATAGAAAGAGCCTTGGGGCTCCAGTGGTGTACGGAAAGTGACACCTTCGGTTAGCCGTTCAACCAAGCACATTTTACAGAATATGTGCAGAATGAACTATGGCTGGGATGAAGAAATTCTGCAAGACAACAATGGATCCATCTGTTGACTGACCTGAAAGTGCTTTTAATGTTCCGAGTGAACAGGTGTTTGAAACCATGTGACCCTGGACCCCGTGTCCACACCCAGTTGCACCACTTTGCTGATGCCAGTGAAGGATGCTATGACATGGTACCAAACTAGTAACCACTCCTTGTTTTTGGAGCCAACTGCCACTGCGTTGTCTGCTCGGGTAGACAAGATGGTGAAAGAAGAATTACAGCTTCCATTGGATGAATCGTGTTTCTGGACTGACAGCAGCACAGTCCTCAAATACATCAACAATGAGGACAAAAGATTCTGAACATTTGATCTGTGGCTAAGAGAATATGTGCCGCTGGGAGGCATCGAACCCAACACTGTCTTTTGTGAAGCTAAAGCTAACTTATGAACCCTTTAGCAAATTCTCCGCAGGTCCTAATGGCTTGGAACCTGTGGCACAAAAAACATCTTATCACATTGAAAAGGAAACCAAGTTTGACTCCAAGAGTGTTTGATTAAGAAAAAGATGAGGGAAACGGACAGAACATTTCAGAGAAACACACAATATCAAAACAAAAAACAAAACAAAGAATATCTTGCTTCATTACGGGAAAGACAAAAGGTGGAGACACCAAAGCCCCTTAAATTCCTGCATAATCACAAAAATAACCAAAACGTAAAAGGTAATTTTAAATTTTTTGAAAATGATTTAATTAGTGGATTTTTTTATGGCTCCATGTTGTGTACATCCATAAAGAAACAGAGGCTGGTTGTTGGGTGTTGGAGCCTTTTCATTGGTACGCTGGTGAGACGCTGGGGGTAGCCATAGTTTACCAAGTGCAGACTAATTGCCAAGCGTGTGGCACACATCAAGGTTGACAGTTTTTTGACCATGGAAATGTGAGAATGTGAAATGTTTTTTTTTAAGTTAGTGTGTTTTCACAAGAGCTTTGTCATCATGTAAAATTAAACAAATTTAGAGGTTTGTTCCTCGACGCAGAGGTCCAGGGTGTGAGTCTGACCTGTGACCATTTCCTGCATGTCGTCCCCCTCTCGCCTAGCTGTCTTGTCCATTTAAGGCAGAAATGCCCCCCAAAAAAAATCTTTAAAACAAATAAATAAAAAAAAACTGATTGATATAGAAGTTAAAATTGTGGATTTTGGACAATTGCTAAGTGTCAGGAGTTTTTTTCCTTTCAAATATTGCAATCTACACTGGACACGTGCGTACATTACTGACCAAAACCAATTGTGTGTCAACAATAAGTCCAAAAAAACTCACCTTTGTACGAGTGATGTGTGGTTGGTCCCATGTGTTGTTCGTTGTCTCGCGATGGCAAGACGGAGAGACACGAGGAGGTGGAGGAGGAGGAGGAGGAGGAGGAAGCGCTGTATTGGGACAGCATTGGTGGAGTGACGGACATCAGAGGTTGGTACGGGCCAGCGGACCACGCGGGGGTGGAGGGAGTGGGTGGCGGGACGCGGTGCGGACAGACAGAGGGCAGAACAGGCAGCGGACCACGCTTTGGAGAGCATAGGCGACTTGATGCTGTGCGGAGGAGCGATGCAGACAGAGATACCGACTCAAAAAAACAAATGTGCATCAACAACATTAATGTACATCTAATGATATACTATATAATAGTACAGTGTTTCCCATACATATGTCTTACTTGTCCACGGGAGTGTCCTCCACTCCATATCTTTATAATGGAGCTACCCGGAGCTTAGCGCTAACGGAGCTAATCGCTGCTAACCGAGTTCTCCCTGCCGAAATCCATTAACTGCATTTATGTACTTGAGCCCGAGTAAAACCGGAGATTTTATTAAGTTGGCTGTAAAAGTTTTAACCCTCACGTTGTCCTCGGGTCAAATTGACCCGTTTTCCTATATCAAATGTTCTTTTTAACTTCCCAAAATAACATGATTGATTCCACACAACGCTCGTTGGCAAGGACAAATCTCTACTTTCATTAATTTTGGGGTGTTTTATTCAATTTTATATTTATTTGAAAAAAAATAAAAAATACCAACCTGCAAAAAATAATCTATTACTAGTGGAGCAAAATGTTCCTTGATAGTTTTTTCTTGTTCTGATATTTCTGGATTTAAATTCCTGCTGTAATAATGTGTATGTTGCATTTTACTGCTGTAGATGTTTAAGCTTGTGCTAATTTTAACTCTTGCATATACACTGTTGGGAAGTTTTATCAACAGCAATGCATCATATTCTATAAAATCATGTTGTAGCATCGCTGTCCTGTGAGAGCCCTGTATCTATAAAAAGGTTTTCAAAACCTTTCCTGGTGTGAGAAAAACAGCCGTTTTCAGCTTTGTGACGATGCATTTTCCAGCTGATTCAAGAGGCTTTAATATGTATCTTAAAAGGAGAATTCCAGCCATTTTTTACATTAATCTTGATCGTTCCACTGAGCTAAAACGGCGGTTGCCGGGGCAAGTTTTAGTGCCTTTGTGCCTCTAAGCAGACATAAAAAGGCAATTAACCCTCATGTTGTCCTCGGGTCAAATTGACCCGTTTACCTACATCAATGTTCTTTTTAACCTTCGTGTTGTCTTCCACTTTTGTTGTTGCTTTATATCGATGTTTTTAACTTTTTGTCCTTTATTGAGGCTTTTTTCCCCATGTTTCTCATTTTGTTTTGTTTAACACTACATAACACTAACTTATTAACTTCAGTTTTACAGTTATTTTTGGAATTTATGGTCAATAAACCTCATTTATAGGAAATTATACCTAATGTTTGAGTTAGAAAAGCAGAAATTAGGAATTATTGAGACTAAAATTAAAGGAATGGATGTTGATGATAATCACAGACTGGAATATGTCAACTTTTACTCAATACTATTTCAAAAACACTTCAATTTGTTTTACAATGCTATAAAATTGAATAAGACGCCCCAAAATTAATGAAAGTAGAGATTTGTACTTGGCAAAGAGCGTTGGGTGGAATCAATCATGTTATTTTGGGTAGTTAAAAAGAACATTGATATAGTAAAATGGGTCAATGTGACCCGAGGAGAACATGAACAGGGCCCTTACGTGACAACAAGATGCATTTTCAGCTCAGACATTGTTTACAATCACCCACCCTAGCTACCAGCAGGATGGAGACAGGGACCTGGGTAGGTAAACTTAAATGTCTGAGTTGCAAACGCATCTTGTTGTCACATAACGGCCCTGTTCATGCTGCACAGACATTTTAAATTGCATTTTATGTCTGTTAAGAGGCTGAAAGGCTCTCTAAAACTTGCCCTGACAACTGCTGTTTTAGCTCAGTGGAAACTCGTACACGTAGCTGCAGCTACGCCGTGCTGCCTGCGCTGAGTCGGGTCGGGGTTTTTTTTTTCAATTGAAAAGTACACACATATTTATGCCGATCAAGAGCTAAGTCAAGTACTTTTATTTACAAATCCCAAATATTGACCATAGAGTTGTCGTAGGGACATGCCATACTTTAAGACAATTTGAAAAAGGTAAGTCAATGAATACATGTAACAAAAAAATTAAATAAAGACAAATACAAACAAGAGTAAATTGGCTTTTAATTGTGTTTAACCTGTTTTTTTCCCCCTGTATTTATTGCATTTCCCTGTTTCGGGTCTGTTTTTTTTGTTGTTTTTTTCCCCAATTGAAAAGTACACAAATTTATGGCAATCAAGAATAACGTAAAAAAAAATGCTGGAATTCTCTTTTAAGAAGTTTTCTCAACACAGAACACTTGATCCTTTTATCCCAAACCATTCAACATCAACACATCTGGAGATTCAACCTGTATTTCAAGTTTTAATTTGTGTACTTTGATTAAAATGTTGTACTTCCATCACATCACATGTATATACGTATGAATATCTATGTGTTTATGCTTGTATATATGTTTTTTTGTGTTGTCTTTGTGAAGGACTTTGGTGCAAACTTGTATGCTTTTTAAGTGCTTTATACATAAATGTAACTTGAAACTTGATTGTGTAGCTTCATCCGAGCTGAAAAGCCCTGTCCTGTATCTTTCCATGGGGACAACATACGTGGTTAAACTGGACAGGAAGGGAAAACTGTCACGTGATAAGTAACTAAAGCTGTCACACAAATTTAGCTGAGTAAAAAGTACATTATATCTATATATAGTATAGTATAGTATAGTATATAGTATATATATTGACTTCAGGAAACTTTGTGAACACCTCCTCCTCCACGGTTTCCCCAGCAGTTTAAACTAAGGTGACCAGATTTCTCAGACAGAATCCGGGGACATTTTCAGCTCAGAAGCGTTTATACCTCCAAAACACGTCATGTTTTTAATGTTTGTAAAACTTAAAACGGGGACACTAGACCTAGAGCTGAGTATCGGATACAATATAAACTATTGAGGAAAGATTTTCCTTTGACATTGATGCAGTATGAAACGAGATCGCTGCAGTCGGCAGCAGAGAAACAAGCTACAATGGAAGTTAATGGGATAATTGTCCAGCTTGTATTTACGTTCATAAAGTGCTCGTTTTGCTGCTGACAGACTCAGATTAATATTCTAAGTGTCTGATAACATTATGGAAAGGATTTCTAAGGAGGTCTGACCTTTCTGTTAAAAATTAAGATCATTTTTTAAAACATAAAAGTCCACCAGACTCCATGTAAATAATCAGTGATTTTAGCGTGTATAGAGCAGCATATCTCCACCAGACTCCATGTAAATAATCAGTGATTTTAGCGTGTATAGAGCAGCATATCTCCACCAGACTCCATGTAAATAATCAGTGATTTTAGCGTGTATAGAGCAGCATATCTCCACCAGACTCCATGTAAATAATCAGTGATTTTAGCGTGTATAGAGCAGCATATCTCCACCAGACTCCATGTAAATAATCAGTGATTTTAGCGTGTATAGAGCAGCATATCTCCACCAGACTCCATGTAAATAATCAGTGATTTTAGCATGGTAAAATACGGCTTTCTAAAACATCTCTGAGCTCTGAGCAGCGCTGCTCGATCGGCTCCATTTGGTCAGAGTTTTCTTTCATTCGCAGTATCGGGTCTGTCAGTCACAGTGAAAACCGGGGACATTTACGGGGACAGATCCAGCCGGGGACAAGTCACCAAAACCGGGGACTGTCCCCGGAAACTGGGGACTTCTGGTCACCCTAGTTTAAAGTGATAACAACACAGTTGTAGGTACAAACCTGCTCTTGTGTAGCCGGACTTTAGGGTTGCGATCAGCGGCGTCCATTAGTTTCAGCTGACGGTGACTTTCTTTTGAACGGAACCGGAGTTCCTCCTCGTACTCTGCTATCGTTCTCTCAAACAGCCCAAATATCTCCTCAGCAGCCGCAGTTAGTCGCTGGTGGACAAAAGTTCTCAGCGTTTGGACTTTAGACATTTTGACTAAATCACAGAAACTTTTCCTCCGGACACACTCCGTTAAAAACCCGTTTGCTCACTCCGACGTGGGCTGTGTTGTTGTTGTTCGGGTCCGTCTATGTCGTGGAGCTAGCAAGCTAACTTCATTAGCTTCGTAGGACACCAGGAGATAATTCAGACGTTTTCAAAACAAAGGGGGGCAGCCCAGAGTCCGTCCAGACAGGGTTATATGCACATTGTGGGTCCATGAAAAATACAGTATGGTCACTGCCGAATAATCTCTCCGACTAGCTAGCTAGCTCTGTGTAACCGAGTTCCGTCTCCGTCTATTTCCAGCTAGCAGGCTAAGCTAACTTTATTTAGCATTCTTGGCTAAAGGAGGTGAGTCTGAGGTCAAATGTGCGCATAGGCTACTTCAACAAGTTGATCAATGAATATGGACCCTGGTGGTCCACTTCGGTAGTATCTGATTAACTACGTACCGCTGAAAGAGCAGAACTCACGGAAACGATTTAACGCTAGCTACAGGAACCTCTTCAACCCATAACGTGCAAACACGACTGAGGCTCCACGATACGGTGACCAGACGTCCCCGATTTTGGTGACCTGTCCGTCTGGATCTGTCCCCGGAAATGTCCCCGGTTTTCACTGTGACTGACAGACCCGAAACTGGAATGAAAGAAAGAAAACTCTGACCAAACGGAGCCGATCGAGCAGCGCTGCTCAGAGCTCAGAGATGTTTTAGAAAGCCGTGTTTTACCATGCTAAAATCACTGATTATTTACATGGAGTCTGGTGGAGATATGCTGCTCTATACACGCTAAAATCACTGATTATTTACATGGAGTCTGGTGGAGATATGCTGTTCTATACACGCTAAAATCACTGATTATTTACATGGAGTCTGGTGGAGATATGCTGCTCTATACACGCTAAAATCACTGATTATTTACATGGAGTCTGGTGGAGATATGCTGCTGTATATATGCTGAAGTCACTGATTATTTACATGGAGTCTGGTGGAGATATGCTGCTCTATACACGCTAAAATCACTGATTATTTACATGGAGTCTGGTGGACTTTTGTGTTTTAAAAAAGGATCTTAATCTTTAACAGAAAGGTCAGCCTCCTTAGAAATCCTTTCCATAATGTTATCAGACACTTAGAATATTAATCTGAGTCTGTCAGCAGCAAAACGAGCACTTTATGAACGTAAATACAAGCTGGACAATTCTCCCATTAACTTCCATTGTAGCTTGTTTCTCTGCTGCCGACTGCAGCGATCTCGTTTCATACTGCATCAATGTCAAAGGAAAATCTTTCCTCAATAGTTTATATTGTATCCGATACTCAGCTCTAGGTCTAGTGTCCCCGTTTTAAGTTTTACAAAAATTAAGAACATGACGTGATTTGGAGGTATTTACGCTTCTGAGTGTAATATGTCCCCTGATTTTGTCTGAGAAATCTGGTCCCCTTACTCCACGAGCCACTGCGCGTGAGCATCTAGCATTAACTGCATGCTAGAACTATTGAAACGCGGAAACTTTGCAATATACGGCCTCTTCTGTATTATCGAAAACAGTCATTGGAAGCACAATTGATGTCAAAATTCACCACGTCCGCTTTATCTTTCACAATAAAAGCTTTAGGCAGAAAAACATACAGAGATATAAATTACAATACAAACATGTAAAAGACACTGTCAACAAATACAATACACCTTTTAGAAGAAAACGAGGCAGTACAAGTTGAAAAATGAAATAAAAGTGATCAAACTTTCTTTACAGGCCCATGTCTTGTTTGTGAAATATTTAGTCATAAAGCATGGGATTAATTTAGTTACACAAAGAAACAGAGTGATTGGGAAATATACAGTCCAAAAATAAAACCAACACCATGAGCCAGTGGCAGCTCTAGACCATGTCAAAGGGATGGGTCAGGCTGAGGTAGGGGGACCAAAGTCCCGAATCCTGCCCTAACTGTCCCAAAAACTAGAGCAAAGTGTCAAGAGCAGACCATTGAGTAGTAATAGTTTGATAGAGAAGAGAGTCAGACGTCAAGCTGCATGCTAGCAGCAAACTACATATAATTCTGGGACAGAATCACAACTATTGCTAGTTTATCACATAATTTGCCTATAAATCCATTAAGACCAAACAATACACAAGACACTTTATCTATAGCCCGAGGTTCAATCTGCATCTTACCCTCAGCTGCTAATTGTGTCCAATCAGAGTTAGTTTGAGGATTTGTGATTCAACTGAAATTACACTAAATATTGTATGAGCCGTTCAATAAACTGTTTAAGTTTTATGTAGCATACAGGTGGGGGTATATGCTGATATAATAAAATAGCAGAAATAAGTATGATTGGGCTACAGAAGACAAAAGTTCGTCTCATGGGAGGTGTTGAAAAGAACACAGGCCAATAATTCAATTTGGTGTTGGTACCATGTATTAAGTGAAAACAAAGACAAAACTATAACAAATACCCAAAAAATATTTACAATCTGCAGACAATTTTTAAAAGTTCATCCAGAAATAACATTTAAGCAAACTGGAGAGTACTCAATTTAAAGTCAATTCCTCACACACACATTATAAGACTAAGGTCTTTGTTCATGAGCCATGAACACAACATCCGATAATGAGTATGGTCCAAGGATGCAAACAGTCCATAAGCCACAGCTTAATGAATAGCTGTGTAAGTGTGTGTGTGATTGAGAGTGGAGGGGGTGAGCAAAGCTCCAACAGCCCCCTACCAACCCATACAGGGGGCGACGATGTCGTTGGGGCAGGTTCTGTTCCAAGTTGTTCTGTTCCTAGCTCACCATCATTAGCCCGCAACTGCCGCACCTGGCCTGTATTCAATAAACATGACCCATGGTTTAGTCACTACTCATAATTTATCCACTAGCTAGTCTAAGGTTCTATATTTTATATTCTATGTGTACACAATAATCAAATAATCAATATTACACAAGTACTTGCTATAAAAATGTTAATGTGACAGATGACAACTATACAAAATACTTGAATGCATGTAAATAAACACCCATAATTATTAAGAGTATTCAACAAACATTTCATTCCATACAATTGATGATTGTCATTCAGTAGTAATTAAATCATTCAAATACTTAACCAAAGCCATAGCATTACAACAAGGTGCTAGGTTTGAAATGGCTAAATGCAGTTAGCATTAAGCTAGCAGAGAACTCCATTAACATACCCCAAAGATGCTAATAGCAATATGCTAGTGGACATACAAACAAAGAGACTCACCAATTCCCGCAGATGTTCGACACACCACGACCCCAGCCGACTAAAGACAACAGTGGTGGATGCTACAATTACAAAATTGCATGCTAAGGTCACACGAGCATTTAGGATTGAAAAAATAATAATGGTGGTGGTGTTTGCATGAGACATACCTCGTGCACCCGCTCCAGTGACTTCCCCCTCACACTACTGATTAGGGAAAACTCACTGCAGCTTTTAACCCATGCTTGAGTGCTCTGATTGGTTAAGTGAGCCTACCATGTGACTCATGGTAAAATTGTTGTTTCAGATGTTCAGGTAAGTGGGAAAAATTTGACCTGGGCTACATTTACATAAGATGATACATATCCAAGACAAAAAGGATCCATTAAATTGGAAATAAATGAAGTTATTGAGAGGTAAGTCAAGTACTTTTATTTACAAATCCCAAATATTGACCATAGAGTTGTCGTAGGGACATGCCATACTTTAAGACAATTTGAAAAAGGTAAGTCAATGAATACATATAACAAAAAATAAAATAACAAAAGACAAATACAAACAAGAGTAAATTGGCTTTTAATTGTGTTTAACCTGTTTTTTTCCCCTGTATTTACTGCGTTTCCCTGTTTCGGGTCTGTTTATTTATTTAATTTTTTTCCCCCCAGAGATTCAACCTGTATTTCAAGTTTTAATTTGTGTACTTTGATTAAAATGTTGTACTTCCATCACATCACATGTATATACGTATGAATATCTATGTGTTTATGCTTGTATATATGTTTTTTTGTGTTGTCTTTGTGAAGGACTTTGGTGCAAACTTGTATGCTTTTTAAGTGCTTAATACATAAATGTAACTTGAAACTTGATTGTGTAACTTCATCCGAGCTGAAAAGCCCTGTCCTGTATCTTTCCATGGGGAGCGATTGTTGCGCGCCGGCCTGCTGCAAGAGTTGAATTGTGTTGAACTTTTCCCTACGCGAGCGACACGCAGCGCAATTCAATGAAGAAGAGTCCGATTGTGAGTTCATTACATTACATGTCATTTAGCAGACGCTTTTATCATGCTCAGGACCACACTGGTTGATGTATCGCAGTGGGAATCAAACCCAGATCTCCCAAAGGCATGTGTCATATAAACTGCGCCACCACCACCCCACTAAAATATAAAACTGTTTTCTAAATAGTTATCAGGACATCGACAGAGGGGCTTCTGCTTGTCAAAGCATCGGCACAAGACTAGATTTATCGGGTCCGTAATTATGACTATGCTAATGTGGCTAACTTTAGCTAACAACAATTACAATCCCTGGTACGGAAAGACTAGGATTACCACTATTTGTTATAAATCAACCTGTGATTAGGGATAAATGATACCACGGTCAGCTATTCTCATTCTCTTGTACGGCAGGGATGTAGTAGTGAACAGAATCCCCATGGTTACCACACATTGCTCGCCTGGCGTTGGATCGCAGAGCTCTGTCCTTCACATGAGGAACTTAGCGAGACCCTGCGGATCCACGCCACTACGGAGGCGAGGTGTCGCTCCCTGTGTGAAAAGGCCTTAAGTCTGACAACTTCTAACTTATCGATGTCGAACCAAGTCTTGCCATCAGTTCTTTAATCCTGCTGAAAGGAAATTGGCTCAGCAAAAATCTGTGCAGCTTCATGTACTTCCGCTGCTCACACCCGCACACTTGTGATTTTTGACACTATCCTGCCGATTAAAACTTCTATCACAAACACTGCAACTGAACGGTTTCTCCCCCGTGTGGACAGTCAAGTGCCGTTTCAGATTTTGCTTTAGCGCGAAGGTTTTACCACAAACTGAACAACTGAATGGTTTCTCACCCGTGTGGACAGTCAAGTGTTGTTTCAGATTATGCTTTTGTATGAATGTTTTGCTACAAACTGAACAACTAAATGGTTTCTCCCCCGTGTGGGAAGACAAGTGGTCTCTCAGATGGGTCTTACGTGCAAATCTTTTGCTACAAAATGAGCAACTAAAAGGTTTCTCCCCAGTGTGGATTCTCATGTGCATAACCAAATTGCTTTTGCTACAGAAAAGTGTTTTACAAACGGAGCAGGTGAAATGTTTTCCTTCTGAATGAAGTCTCATGTGAATTGATAAGGACTTCTTCAGCGGGTATCTTTTACCACAAACCGAGCAACAAAATGGTTTCCCGTCTGTTTGGACTCCTGTGTGTTTTTTCAGAGGTTCCACATCACTTCCAGGTACTTCAATGTTTTGCAGAGTCTCCTCAGTCTCCTCCCAGTCACCGCTCCCTTCAGTTTCAGGTTCAGAGGAGTTTAGAGTCTTGTCATGAGTAGCTGGTTGTAAAGGACTATCTGGATCTGAGTTCCTAGCTGGATCTGGTCCTCCCCAGTCTTCTTCACTCTTCACAGGGACAGAAGTGAACGGGAATGGGATATCAGCCTCCTGCAGCCCTTGAAGCTGCTCTCTCTCCTGACTGGTCCAAAGATCCTCCTGTTCCTCTTTAATGTGTGATGGGTCTGGGTCCTCCTGGTCCAGACTGGAGCTCCACTCCTGCTGCTCAGGGGGAACCTCTTCTTTAACCACCAACAGCTGATGGACATCTTGAGGAGGATAATGAAATACATGCACGAGTCTTAGAAAACTGTAATTTCATGTTAACATTACATGTTAAATAATTAGTCAGTAGTTTAAAATGAGCTTCAACTCAATCAACTACAACAGTAAAAATCTTGATTTTACGTTAAAGCTGTGGAGAAAGAATAAAAGAAAAAAGAAGCCAGAATTTGAAGTAGAGTAAGACCTCTTCTTGCAGCTCTACTCTCTGTATGTATTTATGATGAGTAGAACTGCAGTACCGGGGAAGCAGACAAATGCCAATAAAAAATGTTAAACGACCAATTATCACCACCATATTTCTCTCACATATTGCTCCTCATAACCAGTAAAAACTGTCAAAAAATCTAACCCAAAGTCCTATTATTATGGACAGTAGCTGACATTAATTAATGAAGCAGACACGCCTAATGTCAGCTACCGTCCATAATAATAGGACTTTGGGTCCGATTTTTTGACAGTTTTCACTGGTTATAAGGAGCAATATGTGAGAGAAATATGGTGATGATTGATTATTGTTTAGGTACATTAAACCACGTTAAGCCTTTTCCTCGCCATAGACACCAATGGAGAAGAAAAAGGTTACCGTGAGATAACTTCTATAATCGTTGGATTTCAGTTTAGTTTTTTTGACAGGTTTAAGTGTTTATGACAAGATATGGCCATGGTAAATATGGTGATGATTGATCGTTGTTTAGGTATATTAAACCACGTTAAGCTTTTTCACGTTAAGCGTTTTAGATCGTCCCGTTTAAATGGACAACAATGGATCTGTACAAACCTGCTGTGCGTAACCGGAGTTCCTCCTCGTACTCCGCTATCGTTCTTTCAAACAGCCCAAATATCTCCTCAGCAGCCGCGGTTAGTCGCTGGTGGACAAAAGCTCTCAGCGTTTGGACTTTAGACATTTTGACTAAAATCACAGAAACTTTTCCCCCGGACACACTCCGTTAAAAACCCGTTTGCTCACTCCGACGTGCGCTGTGTTGTGTTGTTCGGGTCCGTCTATTTCGAGGAGCTAGTGCGTTGTGTTGCTAGGTTACGTACGGATCCGTCTACTTCAGGGTAGCAAGCTAACTTCATTAGCTAGCTAGCTTCGTAGGACACCAGGAGATAATTTCAAATAAAGGAGGACAGCTGAGTCCATTTAGACAGGTTTATCTGGACATTGTGGGTCCATGAAAAATACAGTTTTGGTCTCTATTCAAGAAGGACTTCGAGTAGCGCTGTGGAGTTCCGTCTCGGTCTATTTCCAGCTAGCCCGCTACGCTAACTTCGTTTAGCATTCTTAGCTAACGGAGGTGAAACGTCCGTTAAATTTTCACAAAGTCCGCTTAAATAGGTTTATCCATACATATGGGCTCTGGTGGTTCATTCCGATTGTGTCTGTTGAGCTACGTGACTGCGGGAGCACTCACGGGGGTAAACTGTTTACAACTACAGGCAACAGCCCTCTCCAATCAGACTAGCTAGCTAGCTAGCTTCAAGTTAGCCACGATGAGCACAACAGCGTACGTCTGGTACCACTTCTTCAAAATAAAAGTCAGAATAGGATTTATTACTTTTGTGAACTTCAAATTTAGTATGCGATTGATGTAACGCTAGTATTGCTTATCTTATTACATGTTAACATGTAAGCATCAATTTGAAGGTAGTTTGATCTGTAGCAGTTTTATTATTGCAGCACATTTGAATGCAAGACTCACACTTGTGTAGAATCTCAGTGTTCAGAGTACCTTTACTCAAATAAAGGATCAAAATACTTTTCTATAATAATTTGTATTGTAACACAACAATTGGAAATGGTACATTATGTAATCCACTTAATTGTTCATGCATTCACACTATTTAAAACGTAACTTTAAGGTTTTTTTGTGCATCAGAACAACTAGGACCAACAGATTCAAGAAGTTTTTTTCTTTCTTCCAAAAGCCATAAACACGTTGAACTAACACATGCAGACTTCAGTCTAACCCCCCCCCCCCCCCCCAAATACCCGGACTTCCTTCTACCCACCTACTTTGCAATATTTGATATTTAACACTTAGCATTCTATTACTGTGCAATATCTGTACACTGTGCAATATTACTCTCATTGACAATATTATTGCTATTACTCATTGAATATGATCACCACTATTGGGAAATTTTCAAATATGTGCAATAACCCACACTGCATATCACACTGTATATAAAACCATATTTATTTCTTTTATATATGTATATAGCGTCTCAGAACTGAGCACGGGAGTTGCTTTTAATCTCGTTGTACATGTGTATAGTGACAACAAAAGGCATTAGAGTCCTGTCCCTTTCTATAATTTTTGCTTTCTTGGTAAAATATTGGATAATTGTCACCCTTTGCACCTCAAACATACACTTATTGAATTGAGCAAATATGTAATAAACCCAAGTTTATGGTAGATACATCTCTTTGGCAAAACAAATCAGAGACATCTGAAACATGACTGCTTACTTTAGAATTGTCGCAAAAAAAGCCACTGGTTAAATTGTAAAGTTTTTATTGTTGTTAAATGTTTCACCGTGTATGTCTTTAGGCGGTCCTCTGAATCCGAAAACAGACAAATGTAGGTTTAATATTACTATATTTTTTTCATTCACAAAATGTTATGTACATATATACATTTAGTCCAAACTAATAACGATATCCAAAATCTAAGACAATATCTAGTCTCATATAACAATATTGATATAATATCAATATATAGCCCTGCCCTAAGTTAGAGTCTTTTACCCAATCGTTAACTAATAAAATAGAAACTTGTCCATGTGAGTAAACGTATCGGCATTAAATCCACACCTTCCGGTCCAGCGTTCAGTTTCCAGTGGTGGGTTGGTGGAAGAAGCTGTGGATTTGCTGAGCAGCAGCCTGACCCACGATGGGCTCCAGCTCTGCGGGGGCCGCGTTGCAGAGCTGCTGGATGCTGGAGAACTGCTGCAGCAGGGCCAGAGCTTTGACCCTGCCGACCCCGGGGACACGCTGCACCACAGCCAGGACCAGCGGGTCCAACAGCCGAGACGAACTCCTCCTTCTGAAGGGGTTCTCTCTGTCCTCCCCGTGGACCTGGAGACCATCAGAGCAGGTTGGAAAAAGGGTTGAGAAGAAAAAAAAGGGTTGCACGATATTGACAACATTTACTATTGCCGGTTGTTTTGTCTTCACTACTCACAATTTGAGTGATGAGCTGCGAGGCTTCGGTCTGCCCGCTGACCGGCAGCAGAGTCAGCCCGAGGTCGAACACCACAAACTTCTGCACGGCGGGGAAGTACTGCTCGCTGAGTCTGGTGTTCTCCACCAACACCAGCTCCTGGAAACTGCTGCTGGTCTTTTAAAAACAGGAGGGACACAGATCACATCAGGGAGGCTCGGAGCAGAAGCGCCTCGTCTGTTGTCTGGTTGATTAAACTCACATTTCTGTAGCGAACCAGTCTCCTCTTGTAGCCGTTTCCTGCTATGATGTCGCACTCGGACACGTACAGGATGCAGCTTTTGTTGGGCAGGTGGAAATCTGCCACACCGAGCTCATTCTCAAAGAGGATTTTCACACCACCACCTAGAGGAGAAATAGAGCTCGTACATGAGTGCGTTTTCTTAACATTGAGACTGTAAAATTTTACTTAAAATGGCAACCCTTTGTGACATATTTTGAGAATTTTGAGAAAGTACTGCCTGAAGTATGAGACACCTTTTATTGTTATTCTATTTACAAAACAATTCGTACTTGTTTTGTAAGTATGTTTAAGGTAATTTGATGCATAGCTGTGAGAATGTACATTAATATCATTTAATTTGTTTTTTTAAGTATTTTTTTTATTTTTTATTGTGTATTTATTTATTTATTTTTTTTTTTTTGGGTGGTGGTGTGAACGCACTAACTGCCAAGAGTGGTATGGGAAGGGTGGGTGAGGGTAATCTTGTTCCTGTTTATTAAAAAAGAAAAAAAACTGAAGGGACATGTATTGTTTGACCTTGACCTTGTATATTTACCCTGTATTGTGTAAACATTGAGACTGTAAAATTCCTAATCTTTGAGCAACGAGGGAGACAAAAACACATAATTTTTGCTGTGACGTGGTACTATGCATTTGAAACTTATAAATATTTCTTTGAGAGCAAATAAAGATAAATAAACACCAAACACTAGAAGCCACATAAAGCCCACAAAAAAGTGTAAAGTACATTGTGCAACCCAATAAATAAAAGGAGTACTATTAGGCCTTCATCACATAAATGTTAACTATAAATGTTAACTATAAAAGTTAACTTTGGCCACACACAAACAAGAAAAGTGTAGGGAATAATGATGTTCTTACACTATCGATTCATCTAAAAACTGTAATCTTGATTAATCTTTTGGTTCATGAAATGTCAAATAGAAGAAGAAAAATGCACAATTAGTTTAATATAATTTAAGACTACAGTACCAGTCAAAAGTTTGGACACACTTTCCCATTTGTAGAAGTTGAAAGTATCAACTCAAGCTTTTTACTCAAGTAAAAGTGTAAAGGTACTAGTTGCAAAAGTAATTAAAGTACAACAGTAAAAGTGAATGGGAGAAGTGCGTTCACACTTTTGACTGATAAACGAGATATAATTTATATCAATAGCTCACGACAGGCGTCATCACGTCTAGTTATTAATTAAAAACCAGAAGGCCATGTGTAAAGGGGGCAGCTAGTAGCGTGCAGGAAATATTGAAGTTTACATTTTTAGGGAAATTATAAATCGATGACATGCCAGCCGTATTGAAAAGGAAAGTATTTGACACAGAAAGTGTGCAGGCTACACTACAGTCCCATTGAACACGGCTTGTTAGTCGGCAAACAAACTTAAACATCGATATTTTTGAATGCAGTTTGGTTGGCACAAGTTTCTTGTATCCATTTTTAAACAAAAATAACGGCAAAGACGTTAGTTTACGCAACGTGGTGCTAAGTTATCACTTTGGCCAGTTTAAATAAAACAAGTCATTACCTTTTAAGCTTTGAATAAGGGAAGAGTTTCTCCATTTCTCGCTGGCAATAACATGTCCGTAAGGCGGAACCGCATGGAGAACAGGCGCTTTATTCTCCATGCAGACTTATTGGGGCTCAATATACACTTGAACTCTCTCGGGATACAGGGATACTCGTCTCTGTGCAGACCATGGATGTATAATAAGGCTGCCGACTAACTGAAAACACCAACGTTCGCTTCTTTTAGTTGGGTTTAGTTGCCTCCAAACGGTCCAAATCTTTTCTTCGCCTGCATATCGTTGGTGTGTGTGTGATGAGCAGCTGTGTCTTTGTCGCCCCCTGTAGGACAAGAGGGATCCGGCCGGAGGTAGTCTGCCAGACAACAACCTCATAATCCTAGTCCTTACTTGTGCATATTTCCAGAGGTGTCAAACGTATTCACATCTGTATATACAGTCTATGATTTGCATTCAATACTCAGGTAGAAGTATAGATACTAGGGTTTAAAGAGACTTCTGTAGAAGTTGAAGTATCAACTCAGGCTTTTTACTCAAGTAAAAGTGTAAAAGTACTGGTTGCAAAACTACTTAAAGTATAAAAGTAAAAACAATGTGTGCCTCATGTTAAAAGCAACTGTGCCTCATGTTAAATTAAAATGTTAAAGTGCCCATATTATGAAAAAATTTGGGCTGTTATTTTGTGTCTCTGGTGCTTCCACACATACCCACTTGAAAAAAAACATCCATGCTGTTTTGAGTGAGATCCGGTTTCTGAATGTCCTCTGTCTTCAGCCTTTCTACATCACTAGAGACGAGGTGGATAACCGTAGCACATGCTAGCGCTAGCATGCTAGCTCTTTCTCAATGGCAAAACACTGCTACAACACACACTAGTTGACCATAATCTCCAAAAGAACTACTTCCTGTCCCTGTTCTGCAGGGATTCCACAAGTCTCCTCGTCTAGAAGAAGTCTCCCAGCTAATCCTGCCTTGGACTGACCAAAGCTGGAGAAATAGTTATCTAGCTGATGGATCTTACCGAGCTACTGAGCATGTGCAGCTCCCAACAAAGATAGGATAGAAGTGAGATGTCTCACTCTGAAGCTAAAACAGAGACCTAAACAGACAGGGTGAAAACAGGATCAGCAGCAATGTGTGTTACAACAAAAATATGGTGTTTTATGAAAATGAAACCATGGAAACCTATTCTGGTACAACCTCAAAATACACTTATGAACCTGAAGATGAGCAGAATATGGACACTTTAATGTGTAAAACAAAACAAGGTCGGAGTAGAGCATTTGACAAGCGTCAAAACGCGTGTTCAGGGGTTTAAAACAAATAAGTAGAACTGAACGGGGAAAGGGGGCATGTTGCTAGGCAACGTCTAACTTAGAACACCTTTAAAAAAACAAACATTCTATGTGTCTGGAATGTTATGACAGAATGTGATGATGTCACTGTCAAAGGAATGAGATCAAAGTAAAACAGTCACGTGACCTCAGTTCAGGATCAGTCCAGACTGTGGACCAATCGCACAATACAAACATCTCTTGATGGCAGTTGATTTGAATTGCAGAAACATTCAGTAAGTTGGTCAAAATTGTTTATTTGTGTTGTCACATTTAGCCATAACTGTAACGTAGTTAAACATTGAGGTCTGTTCTGTGTTGATCGGCTGGCTCTTCGACGAACCAAATCTAGACTTACATGTATTCATGTACGGGATGAAAGAATTTTCTACCCTTTAGTTATCAGAAACAAACATTGTGATTGGGTCTGGTTACAGTCCTACTCAAAATTTATTAATTAACTGTTATTCAAAAGGTTTTGAGGGCTTCCGAGAGAAATGAAGAAAGTTAGGAAGAGTAACAAAATGTCTCAAGATCATTTGTACACCGCTCAGGAGCTGACATTACCCAATGTCAGGACTGAGGATGATAGAATGAAGGAGATACCTAAATTAGAGCTGGAAGAGGACAAGTTGTGTTTGAGTGATACAAATATAAATAGGACTGCTGAGTTGGAGACAAACCAAGCCGAGCGTAACTGTCTGCGGGGAAGCCGGGAATTTCTTTAAGCCTTGTTCGGCTCAACTTGAAAGCCTAGAGAGGAACTCTCAGCAACACAAAGACGTGCTGATGCAGAAGGTGGCCCAACTTTGACAAAATGATAAGATACTGCAGGTAAAGATAAAAAAAACTAGTGGCAATAGTGCAAGATC
This sequence comes from Etheostoma nigrum, assembly GCA_029931835.1. Classification (NCBI taxonomy): domain Eukaryota; kingdom Metazoa; phylum Chordata; class Actinopteri; order Perciformes; family Percidae; genus Etheostoma; species Etheostoma nigrum. The sequence continues at coordinate 30,665,036 of CM057244.1, read as the reverse complement.
TTGAGGAAAGAGAGAAATCTCTCATCAAGCTGAATAAGACCATTCACGATGAACTGGCCAAGCTTCAATCTCTCATAGACAAAAAGCAAGCAGAGAACAATGAGTTATGGGAAGTTCACGATCTGCTGAAAAAAGAGAAAATCCTAAATAAGAAGAGCCAGAGCCTGAGTGCTGAGGTGGCCCTGCTTGAATCTCTGAAAGAGAAACATTATGTAAAGATTGAACAACTGTCTGAAGAAGTGGATCAGAGAGTACACAGGGACAAAGATGAAGAGATTAAAAACCCGAATAAAGATGCTCCAGCTGCTCAGGGTAAGACCAGAAGCTGGTGGTGTTGCTGTGCTGAAGTTACACTTAAAGCATGGTGGTATGTAGCCTTAATCACTGTGAATATAGTTATTGCCGAGGTTATTCTAACCGCAGGGAATGCCAAGTTCAACACATACTGTAACTGCGACCCGTGGGACTGTGTCTACAGCCTGCTACAGCCCTCCTGCAACGGCCATTACGGGGTGCCACGTCCTTTCTGAACAGTGAAGGGTCAGTTTTTTAAATTTAAATTTTATTTATATAGCACCATAGCGTCCTTGTGTGTTGAAAGACTTTGGTGATGGAGAGGTTAAGAAAATATGGAAAAGCTATATCTCATTCCCACTTCTTCTGAAGGTGAAAGAGGTCAACTTTAAAATTTTAAATGAAATTTGCCCAACAAACAAATTCTTAAGACTAAGATTCAATTTTGATACAAATAACTGTGTTTTTTGTGAAAAAGAAATTGAGAATCTAGAACATGGTTTTCTTTCTGTGTGAGTTGGTGCAACCCTTCTGGAAAGATCTGCAGGGCTGGTTACAGACCGGGGCAGTCGTGATGCCTCCTCTGACAGTGATGAATATAAAGGGTGGTGTTTTTGTTGAAGATAACAAGGTAGACTTTGTTCTCAACAATTTGATACTTTTAGGGAAACATTTTATACATAAATGCAGGAACATAGAGGCTCCAACCACAGATCCAGAGCCAGAAACACCTGCAAGAAGCGACAGGAGGAGAGAGGAGAGGGGGCGAGAGAGCACAAGACTCCGGGAAAGGGAAGAAGTTGAGTTAGTAACATGCATTAATGGGATGAGGTTGCATACAGATGGAGAGGAGGAGGAAGAGAGATGTGCTCAGTGCATCATGGGAAATCTAGGCCTATAGCAGCGTAAGTAAGGGATGGTTCAGGACTCTCCTGAGCCAGCCCTAACTATAAGCTGTTATGGTACACGGGAGAGGATTCAGATGCGGACGCCCACGGTAGAGTGAAGAGGCAGAGTTTATTAGAAAACACAAGGAGAGCCAACAGGTGGAGGTGCGGTAAAGTCCAGGTTTGAGATGAGCCAGACGATAGTGTGCTGGTGAGTAGTCAGGGCGGACAGACATACTGGTGTACAGGAGCAAACAGGCAGGAGAGTCTATGTGATGGCAGGCAGGCAGGTAGGCAGGTAGGCAGGCAGTAACTGTGGTAGACAGCGTACAGGTCGTTAGAAAGCAACAGCACAAGACAGAAACCAACTGAGTGGCCGGTGCAATATACCGAGTGAGGTAAACTGACGATGAGTGGGAGCTGAACCAGGGGTATTTAACAGCCAGGGTGATGAGTGATGAGTTACAGGTGCGATGCACTGCAGGTGGTGACGAGCCGGGAGAAGACACACCCCCACAACACACAGAGAGGAGGACAGAAACAGCAGGTAGGGGAAAAACTGGGACTCACAAGGAAGGGATGAATGGCGAAGCAAACCAAACATAAGCTTTATCAAAGAGGAAAGTCTTAAGCCTACTCTTAAATGTGGAGACGGTGTCGGCCTCCTGAACGTGATATGTACGTATAAATACACGTTTTTATTTATCATTTTGCCGACTTTTTAGAACAAGCATGGCCTAAAAGAAAGACTGCTTTGTATTGATGATTATCTATCTGGCCCTGTTATTTTTGGTGGTTTTGATTTGTGTATGAGGTGTTTTGCTCTCTACAATTTATGGGTTGCACTGTTGTGTTGTGGCTGCTGTGCTACGTTTTATTAGTTCTTTGTTTAGTGCAAAGTGGAGAATGTGGTGTGTGGACATTGCACCGGAAGCTATTGGATTAATAACTGTTGCATTGGTGTCATGCAATACCGTGTGGGGTGGGCCACTTGGTAAATAAAAGTATCAATCAATCAAATATAAATTATGAATATGAAATATATTCTTAATTTCTATTTATTTAGCAGGGCATGGTGGTGCAGTGGCACCTAACAGGAGGCAGGCCTTTCTGTGTGGGTTTGCATGTTCACCCTGAGTCTGTGTGGGCTTCCTCCCACCTTCCAAAGACATGCAGGCTATCAATTAATAAAATAAAACCTAAATATATATATATATATATATATATATATATATATATATATATATATATATATATATATATATATATATATATGGAAGTGGGACTGAATCTGTAAAATGAAAATATAAATGTTTTAGATAGAAAAGGCACACTTAACACATCATTGGCACGTCATAACAATGTAGGCTAATAAAGTAATTTGGATTTTTGTTTTTACAGATTGTGTGGTACCCTTCAGAGACATTAAATAATACAATTTGGAAGATTCACATGGGTTTCCTCTTTTCACTTCACACCTTAAAAAGTTGACTTAAGAATAAATATGTGTACTTTTCAAAGGCTACTTTAAGTAAGTTCTGTAAGGCTTCAAATGAAGGAATTTTACACTTGGTGACCATTTTTTTACTTACTATAAGACCTAAATACTGTATGTCTTCCACCACTGTATAATCTACCAGTGATATACGGATATAGTGTGATATTTCAAAACTTTTGTTTAATTTTGTTGACAGAATCAAGGGTTTTTACAGAGGGAATCTCTTTTTTTCCCTTCTTAAGTCATAAAATACTGTCAACAGAAAATGTTTTTTAAGTATAAAATGCAGCAATCTGCAGGAGCAAATAGACAAAAAATAAACCCCTAAATGTATATTTGGGATATTTTTTGTTTTAACAACAGGCGTACAGTAAGAAGACATGTCATGGAAGCAAAATAGACCAAAACCTCAATATTGTTTTGCCTGTAGTGTCCCTGTCACCTAGGAGCTGCGTTGCAGGAAACCCATAACCTGTGTTTTCACAACCTTCTACCCAGTGGTGTAGTATTGTATATGTAGTATATATTGTAGTGGACACTGTACTGTGTGTGTATATATAGCCAGAATCTGCCTTTTTTTAGGGTGAGGGGGGGGTTCAGCATCAACGACTTAATTTCCTGTACTTTTATGCACCAATTTATTATGGAAATACCTTTATTTAGCCTATGTGAAGAAGAAAAATACTGATGACAATTCAAAATATATCAAAAATATAATGGAACGTAGGCCTATGTTGTTGTCATTGGGCTAATAAAGCCATATATAGAAATCCTGGAGGTTTCTCAGTGGGTATACTGTGTATCATGCATTGACATCACGTAGACTACACCACTGCTTCTACCCATGAAACAGCAGTAAAACCTGTACTACCTTTTTTTAATTCAGATTACAATTTACAAATATTCAGTCAACACAGTTTGTAATCAAATAACATTAGGCTATACATAAATAAGTAAAAATAATATGAAGGTAAGATAGAGAGTAATAAATTTAAACAGAAACAAACAAAAGGATACAAAAGTGTCAAGCTTTTAAAACATCAATAATGATATAGACAGCAAGAGCTCTTAGTAAAAGATCAGATATTAAAATAGCTTTCTTATTGGATACCATCTTAAGAGACTCAAATGACAACCTGGGATAATCTAAAACATATGGTGTTGATCTGGAAAATTTTGCCTTGTGGATATGGAACTTACCTAATAATAAAATAAAGAAATGTACAATATCACATACATTTCTATCTTTACATTCATAATATGTTTCCCTTAGGAAACATATCATGAATATGAATGAATATGAAGTATGATTGTATGTTTTGTTTTAGATACTATCATTTTCAAAGCTTTTCCAGAATGACAAATAGGTTTGTAGGATATAAATATTGTTTTGTAATTAGGTATATTTTGTAATATAGTTTTTTGACGTCACACAAATAAACAACTATGGCGACCCCTGTTGATGCTGTACATACGCCGGTGATTAACGGTGAGAAATAGAAATAAATAGACGTATATAGACAAAAACGTAAAGTAAGCTAACGTCAACGTTAGGTAGCATAGACCGTTAATATGAATAAATATTGTTGGAGCTAAATCCTGCTCCGGTCTCAGGGTTCAGTCAATCAGTAGTCAGAATCTCAGATGTTGATGTGTGAATCCTTTTTATTACGTAGAATATTCTAGAGACAAAATTACCTAGAGTCAAGCTAACACAACTCTCCCCCAAATTTGTCTGGCTCTTTGGCTCTTGCACCCCTGGTCTTATTCACTAAGGGGGGGGGGTCTCCAGGTTACAGTGATGTGATGTGTATGTGTGCTTATTCTTTATCTTTCAGTTGGAATGTGACTGAAAGTTCATGACCCTCAGTTCAGGACTTGCAGAGCAAAAGACCAACGGACTGTAAAAGAGGGACTGAAAGCAGATTCAGGAAGCGTCCCTAACAATCAATTTTACTTCCAACACATTTAGGAGAGGCTGGATTATCATGGGATGTACCAGACCACCTTATCTTAGAGAAAAGGAGTATTGCAAAACAACTTAATGCATGACCAACATGTCTTCTTTTATCTTGAAATAATGCTTTTGCCTTTTGGCTTAAATGTATAATCTATATTGCAACTCACACACAGTGTTTAAACGCACTTAACATTTTAAATTCCAACAATATACAGTCTGTTAGGTAAGCTAGGTTACCTAAGCTAGGTTGTTAGGTAAGCTAACGCTACCTGGGACGCTAACAAGTCGTGAGTTGTGGCGCGAAGTCGTAACTTACAGACTAAAAACTGTGTCTTGAATGCATCAATAGTCTCGCTGTGCCCATAGACATATAAAGAGATGTCTGGTCTAGGGTGACCAGACATCCTCGGATTTAGGGGACAGTCCCCGTTTATTATTATGTCCCTGACTAAATACAGAAGAAAAAACTACCTCTGTCCTTGTTCTGTTTTTAAAGACACAACATTAGGTTTTTAGTCAAACTGGAAATGTCCCCGTTGCTCTCCTTTTTCGGGGATTATGTTCCCAGTTTTGATCTTGGACGTCTGGTGAATTTATATCATATCAGAATATTCTATTACTGTTAAGCACACTATGAATATTGAAATACGCCTAATCATGTGTCCTGTATCATAGCTACATGTATGACCTTTTGTAGCAAAAAACAAACAAACATGAAAATCAGTTGGGTATTCAGTGAGTGTGATTTAATTAAACGCGCTGACAGCTCATTGCACCTGCCAAACACATTACACTGAAATATTAAAAGTCATAAGTGTACCAATAAACATATTAGGAACTTCTTCTACAGCAAAAGGAAAATCACTCTACGGGGAAAATTTGTTTGGAACTCTTTATATTTTAACATTCACTGGGAATCAACATGGCTTCTACCGTACAAGTTTGTTATCCCCAATAAAGTGAAAGAATTACATTTCAAAATACTGCACAACATTAATCCCACTAACAAATCTATTTCAAGATTTGCGTCTGTGGATAGTAAATGTGAATTTTGTAAAACTGAAGAAGAAACTATTATACATCTATTCTGGGAGTGTCAGTTCTCTGTGGAATTCTGGAAAAAAATGGAAAATTATTCACATATTCAAAAGAATCACCAAATTAAATTGGAAGCAAAAGATGTTTTTATTAAATATGATCACAAAGACAAAAAATTATACGGGATTGTCAATTTACTAATTCTACAAGGGAAATTTCATATCCATAAAGCCAAATTTGCTAAATTGCGACCAGCTTTTACTCACTTCAGAAGTGAATTTTGAAATTTTTGTGAATCTATCCAAATCATTAATAGTAAGAAAACTACCTATATAGCTGATCTACTGCAAGATTTTAAGGAATTATAATTATATAGCCTTAGCCCATCTCACCTTGTTTGCATTGTATTTTGTTTTTGATGTTTATATTTAATCCACTTTTCTAATTTATTTATTTGTATTTATTTTTATGTCCTTGTTTTTTTTATTTATTTTTTTATTTATTTTTTTCTTTCTCTTAAGTTTATCTATATTTACTGCATGGAAAGGATTTTTTATTTTGTATTTATTTATTTTTTTATATTTTTATATATTCTCGTGATGCCAACTGTTCAATAACTGTTTACTATGTTTGTAAAATTTAAAGATGATAATAATAAAAAAATAAAAAATAAAAAAAACACATTCCACTGAGTGCAGCGGGTGACCGGTCCAAGATGGCGGCCCCACGTCTCGTCAGCGCCAATAGGCAGTAGCGGTCGATGCGGCGTCTACTCTTTATACGTCTATGGCAAACCGCGAGCTCCATGGCGACCTCTACCGGTTACAGTCAGAATTAAGTTCACCTCCATTTTTGTCTTTCCGATTCACCGGCTGTTCCCGTTCAGGAGCTCGGAAACGGGTACGTTTTACTGCTTAAAGTCGATGGAAATAAACAAAGAATACAAAACATTGCTTAAATTAGTTAGTGTAACGCCGGTTAGCCGACGTCAACGTTTGCGAACGTTAGCGTAACAGGCGCGCGTGTCAGTCTCGGGTGCAAAGTGTCGGCTGCTAACGCTAACTCTTCATCTTAAATTGGCTTAACGTTGTAGCAAAGTCAGATAGTTAGCTAATTAACTTGTGTTTTCTTACAGTGTCTGTTGTTTTTAAGACTCGGTTGGGAATCGACGAACCGACACACAATGCTGAAAATATCAAATTTGAAGGTAAGTGAGCTTTTTTACTAAGCTAATTATCGATAAGTGCTAGCTAGCTAACACTGACGTTGGCGCTCTAGCTAGCGACACTTTTGAGGCGTGATGCAGTTGAGAAAAACGTTAGAATAAGATATACCTCCAAAACACGTCATGTTTTTAATTTTTGTAAAACTTAAAACGGGGACACTAGACCTAGAGCTGAGTATCGGATACAATATAAACTATTGAGGAAAGATTTTCCTTTGACATTGATGCAGTATGAAACGAGATCGCTGCAGTCGGCAGCAGAGAAACAAGCTACAATGGAAGTTAATGGGATAATTGTCCAGCTTGTATTTACGTTCATAAAGTGCTCGTTTTGCTGTTGACAGACTCAGATTAATATTCTAAGTGTCTGATAACATTATGGAAAGGATTTCTAAGGAGGACGACCTTTCTGTTAAAGATTAAGATCATTTTTTAAAACATAAAAGTCCACCAGACTCCATGTAAATAATCAGTGATTCTTAGCAGTGAGAATACAGTAGCAGCATATCTCCACCAGACTCCATGTAAATAATCAGTGATTTTAGCGTGTATAGAGCAGCATATCTCCACCAGACTCCATGTAAATAATCAGTGATTTTAGCGTGTATAGAGCAGCATATCTCCACCAGACTCCATGTAAATAATCAGTGATTTTAGCGTGTATAGAGCAGCATATCTCCACCAGACTCCATGTAAATAATCAGTGATTTTAGCGTGTATAGAGCAGCATATCTCCACCAGACTCCATGTAAATAATCAGTGATTTTAGCATGGTAAAATACGGCTTTCTAAAACATCTCTGAGCTCTGAGCAGCGCTGCTCGATCGGCTCCGTTTGGTCAGAGTTTTCTTTCTTTCATTCCAATTTTGGGTCTGTCAGTCACAGTGAAAACCGGGGACATTTTCGGGGACAGATCCAGCTGGGGACAGGTCACCAAAATCGGGGACTGTCCCCGGAAACCGGGGACGTCTGGTCACCCTATGTTAGAAGGGCGTTGGGGGTTTCCATCATGTCTCTTTCATTTGAGTCGACTTAAAAAATATTAAAGAAAGTGACTCACCATAATCAATGTATGCTAAAACGCTCTGTTCGGGGCCTTACGTTGCAATTTTGTTACACCATTTTATAACCAACATGGTTATAAAATTAACCCTTCTTGCATTGTGAAGAGACACATTCATGGCCCTCTGCCCGGTTAAACCCTTGCCATTTTCTAGTTTTACTACTCAAACATTCTCCCTCCTGCCATTATTATATTATAAATAATATTAGTAAGTAAGGTTTATTTGTATAGCACCTTTCACAGATAAAAAATCACAAAGTGCTTCACAGTAAAATGTAATACAATACCAACAAAGTACAATACAATGCATAAGACACTTGATGGAAAAAACAGATGGAAAACATAAAAAACAAAACCCATAAAAACCCCACGTCTAACTAAAAGCCGGTTTGAATTGCAGTGTCTTCAGTTGCTCTTTAAAAGAGTCAACAGAATTCACACAACGTAGAAATGTAGGCAATGCTTTCCACAGCCTAGGTGCCACTGCTTGGAATGAACGATCCCCACTGGATTTAAAATGAGTGCGGGGAACAACTAACAGTCTCTGACCTGATGACCTCAGACTACGGATCGGAGTATGAAGCTGTACCAACTCACAGATGTAGTAAGGAACTTGACCATGCAGGGCTCTAAAAGTAAGAACCAGGATTTTAAATTGAATTCTATACTGGACTGGTAACCAGTGAAGTGCTGCTAAAACAGGTTAATGTGAGTTAAAAGCCTTGCAGCAGAGTTCTGAACAGCCTGGAGACGGTAAAGTATATTACGAATATTAAAACTAATCTTTACCAAAGGATTGATTACACACATTTGGTGCAATACTCATAAGACAGATGTATGTTATGCAGTCATAGGCCTACATTTCAGAAAGTAGACACTATATTGATAGGCTATAAATGGATTATATCAAAATTGATTTCTTTCCATTGTTCACAGTCAAAATTCACTGGCACAATATACAATATAACACAAATGGTTGAGATCATTTGTAAGTTATCTGCCTGTTTTACAGTCTTTGATCAAAGGTGGTTTTGTCCACATTATGCCTTGTGAAATGAACCCTGTTGTGAACTAATTATTTGATTTGATATTTTTGAGGATCCCCATTTGCTGATGCAGGACAGCAGCTACTTTCTCTGGGGTCCACACAAAAACAAAAACAGGGCAACAGATAAGCAAAACAACCACATGAAATAAAAATATAAGAATAGTATAACTAACTACTGTTACTTGCAAACATAACTATACATATTCCTCTTAATATACTCTTATATTACACAGAATTCATAAACACTGCATATACAAAAGTGTAAATATTCCTATACATAAAAAATACAACATGTAGTAATTAGCTGAAATACAGCTTTTGCATCACATTTTCATACAGATGTAGATGTGGCCAGTAGCATATGTGGACCCATCTGTGGTACCACAAGACCATAAACATTATTTTGCTGCTTTAACAGTCTCTAATCTTCTGAGAAGGCTTTGCCGTTTTTTATTATTTACTATGGAATTTGAGTGGGAACAAAACAAGAGTTATATTCAATTAAATTTTATTTATAGTATCAATTCATAACAAGAGTTATCTCGAGACACTTTACAGATAGAGCAGGTCTAGACCACACTCCAGAATTTACAAGGACCCAACAGGTCTAGTAGTGTCCTCCAGAGCAAGCAACAGTACAACAGTAGCAAGGACAAACTCCCCTTTGGGAAGAAACCTCAGACAGACCCAGACCCAGACCCAGGCCCAGACCCAGACCCAGGCTCTTGGTAGGCGGTGTCTGACGACCGGTTGGGGTTAAAATGAAGAGTGGCAATAACAGTCCCAAAAAAATAGTAGCTTGTAGTAGTTCTTTGTAGTAGTTCATGGCATAGCGGGGCACTGTGGGGCATTACAAGGCCCAGCAGGACGTAGCAGGGCACCGCAGATCGTGGCAGGATGTAACATGGCATCGCAGAACGTGTAGCGGGACCATGGCGACAGCTGCAAACATGATTTTGGAGCCTCCCTGATCCGACTGAGTTATGACTGAATTATGTGAAGAGTGTGTGTATTTGTAAAGTCGGACTCGGTCCTGGTGCCTCTTCGAAAAAAATAATTTTCTCTGCAGATCGAGAGCCCGTCCTGCCTCTGGGGTCAGGTTGTTTGGATGCCCGGCGGTGACACAGAGACCGCAGACCAGTACGACAAACTGCAGACTCGGATGAATCTCTTCTACCACGACGTCACTCAGGACCAGTGCAAGCTGAAGCCCTCAACGTTAGAGGAGGGACAGGTAATGCAACTTCTGCAGTGTGTGTGTTCAAATTGGGCTTAAGTTGGGCTGGAGGTACATTGGATGTAGTGGATTGGTATCAATATACGAGGCTAGATAGTGTCTTTAATCTTTGATATTGTGACATGACACAAGTGTTGTATTTTCCTGGTTTTAAAGGCTGTATTACAGTAAAGTGATTTGATTTCCTGAACATACTGGATTACTGTATTTCCTCTCAGGTGTGTGTGGTGTACTGGTCACTGAGGAAGTTGTGGTGTCGGGCTGTGGTGGAGTCGATCATCATGAATTCGTTGTCCTGTCAGGCTCGCTGCTTCCTGGTCGACCACGGAGAACGGCTTGTCATCCCCTCGGACCAGTAAGATCAGAACTGTACCAATCCTCAACGCTGGACCACTGCCATTTTACCAAATTAGTTTAAAGAGTACTTTACATGAGTGTTTGTATTAGAAGACATTTAATTGCATCGCAGCTGGTTTTCTTGAACATCATTTATCAAAAATTTTAGATATTTGTTTGCAGACCTGAGAGATGCTTGTGTGTCTGTGCTGTCTGATTTTCAACTTTCGTGTTTTTGTCTTGGTCTGACAAGGATCCGCATCGCTTTGGAGTCTTTCCTCCAGCTGCCTTTCTGGGTGAGAAAGTTCCACCTGGCGGGCATCAAACCAAAAACCCTGCGAGTGTCTGTCTTTGAGAAGGCGCCAGAGCTTGTGTAAGACAAATTCACGGCCTACAACTGAATTATTGATGGATTAGTGAAGTTTTTCTTAGAGAAGTTTTTCTTTTTCTCCTTAAAGGTATAGTAAGTGATGTTAATCCAATACACTTTTTGTCAAAATCATCAAATATCTCGTCCACCTAGCTCTCCATTTTCTGCGTGCACTGAAAAAAAAAAAGTGTTAATGAGGGGTGGGAATCACCAGACGCCCCCCGATATCATCACAACACAATATTATTGCGATTTTAAACATATTGCAATATTCTATGATATATTGCAATTTAAAACTTCTAATTTTTCCCAATTTCAAATGACGTTCCCAAAACTTGGTCAACATGTTTTATCTAAAATGAAACATTTCTTTGTTTGTTCATCTCACTTCAATTTTGTTGCTTCAAAATGGGACAAACTAACCAACACAAATATATATATATATATAGATCAATAATTGGCGGCTTTGTATCAATACAGAATTGCTACTAAAAATATTGCGATACTATGCTGTATCGATTTCCCCCCCCCCCCCCTTGTGTTAATACACAACCCAGGCTGTGTCAATGTAAAACAGAAAGAAGTGCATGAACCACAAAACACTATTACAGCCAATCGGCAACAGTTGACCATCTTCTCGCAGCATAGCATACTGCACCTTTAACCAATTCATCTGTGTTTACATATATTTCTACTGTAAAAGTAAATTCACTTTTAACTTAATGCATTGTTCTTTTCCTCTGCAGTCCGTCGACTCAATGGGACAGCTCTGCTACACTCTACCTGCACAAACTGCTGCAAGGTGACCAATATGGCAGATAGATGAACAGCTGTGGTTTTATTCTGTAGATTTAACTTACTGGAATCAAAACGTGTGATGTTCTAAACTGCTTAGCTGTGAAACTGATGTTAAAACATATTTCCAATCTTGGAGAGTCGTTCTGATTTGAGTTTGCTTCCTTCCATCAGCGTCGACGCAGACAGAGGTCGTGTTGCTTGAATCCAAGCCGGAGTCCACATCCATTGAGCTGTACCTGACCGTAAGGAACGTCAAGGTGAACTTTGACCCTTTAGTGTAAAATTTAGCAAGTCACGTTAATTTAGAAAAAGAACTTTAACATTAAGTTTAAACACAGAGCTTTATACAGACACAAATATACATAAGATCATCCATAAGATGTGCTACTTTAAGTCTCCTTAAGATATACCTTAGCGTCTTTCTTAACATTGTTGACAACATCCAGTTTTCATTGGCCAGTCTCTTGTTTCTTGCTAATTTTTGACAATCATATCCTTTTATCAGAGCTAGTTTTTTTACACAGTGAAAAGAATCACCAGTATTTTTATTTTTTTTATTTTCAGATCTGTGTGAACGACGATCTTGTGATTAAGAAGTTTGCGTACTATAGCAGAGAGTCAGCTGACAGCAACGGCCTGGATGAGGTGGACACGCATCCTGTCATGTTGTCCTTCAACATCTTAACCCAGACTGTCGGCACAACGTCAAAGAAACCGAAAGCACAGACCCAACTATCTCCTGGTAAACACTTACTGTTCGGGGCAGTCATATATATCAAGACTTGTAGTGTGTCTCAGTTCAGATACTTTGTGAGTGCACTAACATGTAGTACACTGTGCACACTTGTCCAGTGCGTACATTTCGACAAAGTAGTGATGTCTCAAATTGCACAAGGCCAGTTATGCACTGACTGGACATTACTCTTCTGTTTAATGGTAAATTGCAGCCAGTCGGAGTTTCACCGCCGCTTACTGTCGTCCGCCAGGCTATTTTCTCAGAGCTATTGTTTTGCAACTCCCCCGCCACAATTGCAAGTTTAAAAATACATTGGTGGTGCTGTAGCGTCAACTCCGTAGCAAAGATGGTGTGTGTGGGTGGGTGGTGCCCAGCGTCTGGGTACTCGCAGTGCACTTCATGTGGCCACACTTTGTCATTGTGAACGCACTAGAAATAGCAAGTGTAAGTACAGAAATGTGTGATTTGAAACAGCGATACTTTGACATGATTTACACCACATCGAGTATGTGCATATGTAGACACATCCCCATGTGCAGTCAGGTTATAAATTTAAGTTTTGGGCTAAACGCAGACTGTTGCAGACGTGTGCATGACAAATACTGGATCAACACTGGAATTTGTGTTATGCTTTTAAGGCTCCCTCCTCTCCACATGTGGAGAATCCTCCACATGGGCTGTTGGACCTCTTTTAATGATTGGAGCTGATATATTTTTCCATTTAAAGTCTCAAAGTGACTCGGTTTACTTTCAAATAATCCTCATAAATTAAAAGGTTGCTGTTAAAAGTGTGTATTTAGTTTCACTGCAGCCTGGTTTCATGTCAATTATTTGTCATTTACATGTAATGAGATATAAACAGATGCTGGTTTTAAGCTATTTCATCAAGCTTTAATTATAATAGGAAACAAAATGGTGTTGTGAATCTGTTTTATCTGTTTTGCATTCATACTGAATCTAATCTGGTTTAACCCTCAGTGATGTCACAAAATCTGACTGCAGCCAAAGCAGTTGATTGGCTGACGGCACCCTCTACACATCAGGTCAGCAGCTCTGCTCACTTTACTATCGGTTCTCCAGTAAACATCCACGCATCCTCACCTCTGACCTCTCTGCTGCTTTAGAGACAACATCAGCTGAAGCCCTTCGAGGAAGGCGGCAGGTCTACGCTCACCGACGGACATCTGTCTCCAGGCAGCCAGTCAAAGAACGGCCCAGACGCTGCTGTTGTAGAGTGGTGTGTGCACATTTGATTCAGTTTAGCAGTTCACTGTTAAACAGAGAAAATGTTTGAATGTAAGTTAACCGACCTGCTCTCATCTTCAGTGATTCGTCGGAGGATACAGACTCGTCTCTGGCGGCTGCTCTGAACAACAATCTCAGTCTGTTCAGGTTAGAATTAAACTCAATCACATACAGTACTTCTCACGTGACTGGCACGTTTCATGTCTTTTTAATATGACTGGTTGATATTCGCATAGTTCAGTCGCATTGACGGCTTTTCATTTCAGGGATTGTTATGTAAAATCCGACAGATGTCCCCAATTTTAAGCCGAATGTCCGTTACCTTCCGCTTTCTTTGTGTTGCCATTTTAAACTCTGGGGTTTTTTATCAGGACTATGGTTACCTGGTCCTCAGATCTCTGCAGGGTAAATCCAGAAAGCTAGCTAGACTATCTGTCCAATCTGAGGACTATGGTTACCTGGTCCTCAGATCTCTGCAGGGTAAATCCAGACAGCTAGCTAGACTATCTGTCCAATCTGAGGACTATGGTTACCTGGTCCTCAGATCTCTGCAGGGTAAATCCAGACAGCTAGCTAGACTATCTGTCCAATCTGAGGACTATGGTTACCTGGTCCTCAGATCTCTGCAGGGTAAATCCAGACAGCTAGCTAGACTAATAATAATAATACATTTTATTTAACAGCGCCTTTCTTAACACTCAAGGTCGCTTTACAGACAAAAAAGCGAGATACAGGGAACAGAGTTATAACAAAATAAAGCAAAACAAAACAAAACAAGGCAAAACAAATTACAGGGACAGTGTATTTACAAATAAGCAAGCTGGAACAGATGGGTTTTGAGTCTAGTTTTGAACAGGGGGAGAGAGTCGATATTGCGGAGGTCAGGTGGGAGTGAGTTCCAGAGCTGGGGAGCAGAGCGGCTGAAGGCTCTGTTCCCCATGGTGACAAGTCGAGCTGGGGGTACAGTGAGGTGGATAGAGGAGGAGGATCTGAGGGAGCGGGAGGGAACGGCGATGTGAAGGAGTTCTGATAGATATGGAGGAGCAAGGTTATGAATGGCTTTGAAAGTATAGAGAAGGATTTTAAATTGTATTCTGAATTGAACTGAAGGCCAATGGAGCTGCTGAAGGACAGGGGTTATATGATGAAAAGACGAGGTTCTGGTGATGACACGAGCTGCTGAGTTCTGAAGAAGTTGAAGTTTATGGAGGGATTTTTGAGGAAGGCCAAAAAGAAGGGAGTTACAGTAATCAAGGCGGGAGGTGATGAAGCTGTGGATAAGGATGGAGGCAGTGTGAGTGGTAAGGGACGGACGGAGGCGGTTAACATTACGTAGGTGGAAGTATGCAGACCGGCAGATATTATTTATGTGTGACTGAAAGGAGAGGGAGGAGTCAAGGATGACACCCAGACTCTTGACCTGAGGGGAAGGGGAGACCAAGGAGTTGTCAATAGGAAGAGTGAAACTATTGATTTTGGAAAGGGTGGATTTGGTGGCTACAAGGAGGAGTTCGGTTTTATCACTGTTTAGTTTAAGGAAGTTTGAGGTGAACCAGTCTTTAATTTCAAGTAAGCAGTTAGTAAGGGATAAGGGGGGGAGCAAGGAGGTGGGTTTGCTGGATAAGTAGAGCTGGGTGTCATCTGCGTAACAATGAAAATGAATGTTGAATTTGCGGAAGATATTGCCAAGGGGAAGTAGGTAGGTGATGAAAAGGAGGGGGCCAAGAACTGAACCTTGAGGGACGCCAGTAGTAACAGGGGAAGGGTGGGATGTGAAAGATTTGAGTTGAATAAACTGAGTGCGGTCGGAGAGATATGAGCAGAACCAGTCAAGAGGGGTGTGAGAGATGCCGAGAGAAGATAGTCTATTGAGGAGAATGGAGTGAGAAATGGTATCGAAGGCCGCACTAAGATCAAGGAGGATGAGGATAGAGATGAGTCCGGAATCAGCAGCTGTGAGGAGATCATTGGTGATTTTTATTAGGGCAGTTTCAGTACTATGGGAGGGACGAAAACCGGACTGGAAAGGTTCGTAAAGACTGTTAAGGGTAAGAAAGGCATGGAGTTGAACAGACACTATTTTTTCAAGTATTTTAGAAATAAAGGGAAGATTAGAGATAGGACGAAGATTATTATAGTTAGTGGGATCTGAACCAGGTTTTTTCAGAATCGGTGAGACAGATGCTGTTTTGAAAAGTGAGGGGACAATACCAGAGGAGAGAGAGGAATGAATAATGGAAGTTATGAAGGAGAGGAGGGAAGTGAGACAGGTTTTGACCAGAGCTGTGGGGAGGGGGTCAAGAGAACAGGTCGAGGACTTGGATTTACGAATGAAATCAGAAATTTCGGAGGGGGTGGGCAGTAGAAAGCAGCAAAATGACTGGCTATTGGGGAGGGGCAAAGGGGGAGGGGAAGGCAAGGGGGTCAAATGTAATTGCTGGTGAATGGAGTTGATTTTTTCATTAAAAAAGACAACCAATGAATTACAAGTCTCAACTGAGTACATGTGAGAAGGTAGGGAATCAGGGGGATTAAAAGTATTATGGAGTATTGAAAAGAGAGTCCTGGAGTTTCCTTCGTTGGAGCAGATGAGGTCAGAATAGTAGTTTGATTTAGTTTCGGCTATTGAGTTTGAGTAATGAAGAAGATGAGATTTATGCATTTCTTTGTGAATGGAGAGACCAGTTTTTTTATAGAGGCGTTCAAGTTGGCGACCTTTGGCTTTCATGAGGCGGAGCTCAGATGAAAACCAAGGGGCAGAACGGGAAAAGGACACAGATCGGGTTTTGAGAGGGGCAAGGAGGTTAAGAATATTGCAAAGTCCAGAGTTATAATGGGTGACAAGGTGGTCTGGAGAGGAAAGATCAGGGATAGACAAGTTGTCAATGTGGGAGGATAGGATGTCCGTATTTATGTTTTTAATATTACGAAAAGAAATCTGGCGGACTGGCTTGATCACAGAGAGAGACAGTGAGATATTGAAGGACAAAAGAAAATGAATGATCAGAAATGTGAACATCAGCAGAACAGTTGGAGGGGATTAAGCCAGAGCAGCAAATCAAATCCAGTGAATGTCCTTTTGTGTGTGTGGGGAAATCAACATACTGATGGACTATCTGTCCAATCTGAGTTTTCTGTTACACAACTAAAACTACTTTTGAATGTACACATGTTCCACCAAAACAAGTTCCTTCCCGATTTTTAAGGTCTTAAAATATCTTAAAATCTGGAATTTACGATAGGGAGGTCTTAATTTTCATGTGGGGCCGAGTCCAACTCGTCGTCCGTTTTATGATTTTTTTCTCACCAGCAATTTGACCAGCGTGCAGCACTTCGATCTATGTGGGTGCAACCTGCATCATTCCATAGGTGACTGATGAATGATTGATGAATGCGTTGATGGTTTTAGTTGACGCGAAATTGCAAGCATGGGCAAATGTTTGTTTGACAATTGGAGGACGAAAAGTATCAGGGATGGCTGAAGAAAACGGCCGGTAATCATGAAGCGAGGTGTGCTTTATTGTAAAAAGCCGGGGATGATGGGCCACATCGCTCAATTCACACATGAAAGCAGAGAAGCATGGCAGACGCGGTGTCAGCTGATTTTGCTGGGGCTTTAGCCTCGAATGTTTTGAGTGTAGCCCCGAATGTATTTTGAAAAGTTGACTGACCTGAGTGTTTCAAGGACCGCATCTTTATACCATGTAGCTTGCAACCTGTGCGTTGTTATAGTGTCCACTCTCGCTGTAAAAATAAAGATGAGCAGCGCGGCTTCCGTGGTCTGTGGAGCTTTAGGTTTATAATGGATGTGTTTTGCTGTAATTTCCATTTTTATGGAAAAAATAAACCTGCGTACATGTGGTACCTTTTGTGCTTTATGTATTTCTGTGGTAATTTTAGTTTTCCACCTCCAACGTAGAGCAGCGTACAGCCACTTTCCTAAACTTTGTCTCATTCAGAGACCCAGACTCTGTCTGTCGGAAGGTCAGGGGGCGTTCTCTTGAACAATTCAATGCTCGATTCTGATAAGTTAATAAAATAGTAACTAACCCTTTTTTTATTATTTAAAGTTACGGTCTCCATACATGTAAAAGTCAGATTGTTGCATCGATAATCGGTTTAGAATTGACCCTAGTATAGGGCCCTATTTCAAAAATCACTTTTTTTGGGATTATACAGTATTTTTAGCCCTTTCAGATTTTTCAGATTCGCTTTTCTTTTCACTTCTAAGCAGTATTGACCTTTAAAAACTCAGTGACACAAACTCACAATTCAGCTAATATGCTGTATTCGCCAACCTAAATAATGAACGCTGTCCTTTCACCGGCCATGACGATTGCGATTGGTTTAAAGAAATGCCAATTAACCAGAGCGCGTTTTTCTCCCATCCCAGAATGCTGTGTGGACTAGCCAGACCTTCTTCCGCAGCGCTGTGGAGGAAAGTCTGACAATGTGAAACTAATACTCACAGAACATTTCCCATAACCAACAGGTTCCTGAAGTTCCTGAATCCTTACAGCGGCTACCAGCAGGCGGCTCCAAGTGTGAGTACATGCCCAACACAGGATGTGTTTCTCAAGCTAAATGGCCGAATCTTTAAGAATTAAAGCTTTGGTGCAGTTTTAAGCACATTTGACGCCCTCACACAGCTGTAAGTTATATCCACAGGGGTCTAAACCCCTGGAGGCCTGTTGTTTGGGACTTTATCTTTTTCCTATTTGTCCCCATGTCCACTCTAATGGATTGCATACACATGTGGTTGTTGGGTTTCTTGTGGGTTTCACCTGTAATTCCTCAACAATAAATCTAGATGTAAAAGTTTTATTTCATTTTTTTTCCCAGGTCAGTCAGCATGAAGAGCTAAATGACTGTGGACCTGAAGAAGCGACTGCAGCCTCCGCCACCTGCACAGGACAGGAAGTGTATGCTGACAGTACACCTTCAACATTAAATACTAACCCTTGATTAAAATTACACGGCGAGGTTGAGAATGAAACATTCTGTGCTCCTTGGCAATTCAACTTATTGTTATTGACAGCATTTAAACTGGGGCTGCAAAATTAATTTTTTCTTTTTTTAGTTACATTAAAAAATAAACGCGTCGCAAAAAGCCGCACCACATTGCTAAAGACACTCTGAGGGGTTTTAAGTTAATTTAAAGTGTTGGTAGAAAACGCTTTTTAATCGTGCCTTTTGTGTTCAGTTTAATGTTCAGTTTGTTCAATAAAATAATGTTGGAAATGATTTCCTTTTTTTATATTCAACATTCATTTGTTGTATTTAAGCAGAATACTGAAAGCCACAGAAAAGCAGAACTGAATACACTTTAATATCTATCGCTAGTAGTATAGCTCAAATTGCAAATATTCAACATTATCGTGTATTTTCCTCATATCCTGCAGCCCTCTTTTAAAGTATCAGTAAATGACTGAATTTATAGTCCGTAGAAGACAGACGTTCAACAGGACGAAGCCAAAATCCTCCCCAGAGACATTAAAAGACGTTGTCATCATTCAGTTACACTTTCCACGGATATCATTGGAAATAAACGTCCATAATTCCACTCAAAAATCATGGGGAAAAAGCCAGAGTTTACTTAGACCTCCGCTGAGAATCATCACATTTTTAAAGTTTTTTTTTGTTTAAAAGTAATGCGGTTAGTATTTCGGAGTGAATGGAGCCCAAAAAAACCTGACATAAGTCATATTTCACATTGAGACATTAATAAACAAAGTAGGATACGCAGTGCTTTTTGTGGGAGAAACGCCAATCCAGTTTTAAGCAAGTTTGGATGCTTTGCTTTGGATGGCGTTTGAATTACAAGAGAGATGTTAGAATCACTCCACGTCCTCTAGAGAAATAAATCCAGCCCGAATGGGGCTTAAAGTCTTTAATTGATTAGTGCTTAAGATTGCAGACATGTACTCTATGGACCAAACTACTGCAATGCTTCTTCTTCTTCCTGCTTCTGGCGAGAGCAGTCGTGTTTTTTCCTCCTCTCCCCTCTTATCTCAGCTTGGCTCTTTCCCCTGTCGGTCTAGCTTGTCTTGTGGAACTTTTCTCTTTGTCCCCTGCCTGCTGTTTTCCTGGAATACAAACTGTCCCCTCCCCCCCCCCCATCCTTCACCCGAGCAGGAAAACAACCTGCAGCTGGGCATTCGTCTGACTGCCTCGATTTTCGTGTTTCTCACTTCGTCCCAAGCCACCTCAAAAAAACCTTCATGTGTCCACATGAACCGTGTTGTCATGTGCATCATGTGTTATGTTATGTACTGTATACCATGTTGCTGTCTGCATAAATCCTTTTCAGAGTGCGTGTGGCGGCGCTTTACATAGCTGCGGCCCGGAGGCATACTCCAAACGTAATTTCGTTGCCTTGTACCTGTACATGTGTAATGACAAATAAAGTATCTAATCTAATGCTTTGGTAATTGTATTTTGTCACACAGATTAATCCCTTCAAACAACAGTGAGCCTGAAACCTCGGACAAGCAAGCATTGCTCAATATGAGGTGAGACTGATTGATCCTTTCTTACTTCAAATGTCAATATTAGTTATTGAACCGATTTTTAATGTTAAGTGAAGATCAGCAATTAGTAACTGCATTTTTTGTTTTGTTTTGTTTATTTTTGATTTTTATTTTGTTTGCTGAAAAAGTGAAGCTGAAGGTCTTTGTGAGGGCAGTCCAGATAAATACCTGGCAGATGAAGAAACAAGGTACAGTAACTCAGTCTGTAGGGAGTTGGGTTGGGAACCGGAGGGTCGCCGGTTCAAATTCCCATGCGGACTAAAATATGGAGTGTGGATTGGTGGCTGGAGAGAATCCACTTCACCACCTGGGCACTGCCAGGTGCTCTTGAGCAAGGCACTGTACCCCCCCAGCTGGTCCAGCTGGCAGCCCACTCACTCTAACATCTCTCCATTTGTGCATGAATAGCGTGTGTGTGTGTATTTCAGGGCTGTGTGTAGTGATTCTAACAAAGTGTACACAGAGTGTAAATTGTAATTTCTCCACTGGGGATCAATAAATAGAATAACATTAAATAGAATAAAACTAAATAAAATGTTCTGCACTCGTTATGTTAAAGCGTTCTTTCCCAACATTAAACCCATATCTGTTACAGTATGACTACATTTCAGTGTGACTATCGGGTGTAAATGTGATCCTTTTAAATGAAATCTAAAAGATAAGATTAAGATGCTGTCTGCATACCATATACATTCTCATACCAGGTGGGAAGTTCATTTTGTGTGTCCAATTGATTGTCTCCACTTTTGTTTCAGCAGATCAGGGGAGTTGGGACCAGCAGAGAAGACGTGGAGGAGTGAAGACGACTGGGTCTGTTTACGGTGAGCTGCAGCTCAGAGGGGAAGGATTCACAAATGTGCAGAGTGATGGGTCGAGGTTGCATCAACAAAGATACAACAAAACTAGAGTGTTGTTTCAGTGTTTCCCACAGATTAGGAAGCAATTTGTGGCGTCGGGGGGTGAAATGCTTATTTTCATGACAATCAAGTATCAACACGCTGTTGAATGCCGTCCTCCTCTCCTAGTCTTTCTTCAATACCTAACAAATCTATCTCTTTCTCTCCCTGGCCCTGTCTTTCTGCTTGAGCAGCACTGGTTGAAGCCTGAAAATAAACAACTTAAAAAAATAATTAATTACACCGGTTCAGCTCTGTTACAGACTGATACCTCCGGTTCAGGCTGGTCCTCATCCTCAACACGGGCCTTTTTCAGTCGTGGAAAATACTTTTCAATAATCATCTGGATTGAAGCAGCAAACATTCAGTGTAAGAGTAAAAAAAAAAAAAAAGACATTACTTATAATAAGTTTATTTGATTCACAGCTGCTACATATAGTGTTTTGACCTCAACAATCCAACTGCATTTTACCGCAAACTTGCGACTGTTTAACTTTCTAAAGCAGGCGCATTCGCTTGCTTGTTAATAAGGGTCGGGTTGGGACGCCATCGTTGGCACACTGAAAACATTGTATTCAGAATATAAAATATTTTTATAGCCCTTTTAAGTGTGTGATTGTGTAAAAGTGTTCACAACATACCAATCCTTCGTGAACTTGTGAATTTTGCCAGTCGTCATGTCTGGTTTTCATGGTGTGTGTGTGTGTGTGTGTGTGTGTGTGTGTGTGTGTGTGTGGTAGGTGCGTCTCTGTGTCTGTCTCTGTCTGTCTCTTTAAAGTGATCACCATGAAACAAACTAACCAATAATATTCATCATGGCTCTCCATTTCCTTTTATCCGTGCCAGTAAGCCATACTAACTGAAATGGCTTGCAGAGTCCACGTCAGTGATAGAGAGACGGACGAGGGAAAAGAAATACGCTAAAGGAATACGCTTCGTGTTTTAAATAGCGTTAAAAAATATTAATAATGAAACGCAATATGTGGCAGCCAGTGTTGACTGTGTGGCGCACCGCCACAAATTAATCTGTGTGAAACACTGGTTTCTGACAGAGCGCAATGAACTTCTGGTGGCTTTTCAGAACAAAAAATACATCAACATTTTTGTGTCTTTTCGATCCTAATTAGTACAGTGACTTTTTTTTTTGATTCCATATAGCAATGTGGCCCCGCCATCGCTACTGTTCTGCACGCACACTCAGAGATGACTCAAATTTATAGATAGATCATATCCAAGGTTTTTAAATTCTAATGTTTCTGATGCAGGTTTTTGGAGTGGTTGAACCCGGAGGCTTTGAACCTCGATCCAGACGCTGCTGCAGATGACACAGTAGGTTTTCTCATCTCGTTCTTTAGAAACTAAATGTTTACCATTGCAGGAGCTGCTGCTATGAGATTTGGTGTGAAGGTTGTATCCCAAAAACTGCCTGACTGAAATCATCAAGCATATCTGTTATGTTTGCTGCCTGTAAATACATGTCAGTTAAGTCAGGGGATGTTGGCTTAAAAAACATGAATTAGGTACAAGTACCACCTCAGCTTCTTTTTTCACAAGGGTTTATATAAAGGTTTGTTTTTTTTCTCCATAAAAGTACATTATTTTGTTAAACTCTAGTTCATGTATTGGTCATTTTAAGACAAAATTGAAAGGAAAAAAAACCTTTTTGCAGCTGTTACTCTGCTTCACCTGAGCTGCTGATATACCGTCAGAAACTTCAGCGGTATGTGATACCAGAACATCAGTCTTTATGATGTTACCACTATATTTACTAAGGTTACGCAATATAGTGTTTTATTGTCATTGCAATATCAACTTGCACAATAAACACATCACGAAAGTCTGTAACATATTGCATAAGACACTGACTAAGGTTTTTTTTTTTATTTGAAACGTAACTGTCATTCTTTTTGTAGTGGTGCCTTTTATGTTCAGTTTAATGTTCAATTTGTTCAATAAAAGATTGTTAGAAGTGATTTCCTTTTTATCTGTTTTCTATTCAACAAGCAATTTGTTGTAGAAGAACAGGAATACACTTTAATATCTGTTTAGTTATTGCAAGTAATATTGTTATCCCGATATTCAACAACGCATACAGGGTGGAAAATTAGCAGCAACCAATGGTGGGTACTTTTCAACGTGGCGGGTGACTTTGCCTTGTATACCAGCCTCAGTGGCGGGTGGAGTGGTTTTCAGTCCGTGACACACACGCTGAGGAAAGGTACAGACAAAAGGGGAAATTATTGGTTAAAAATTGTGGCGACATATTTCCGGTGTTAAGAGGGCCGCCACGGAGTCAGCAGTAGCTTTGAATATATAAACTGAGGGCGAAGTAAAGAAAAAAAGAAGGTACTTCTTTGAAAAAGTGGTGCATTGTTGACGAAGGGAACCTACGCTTCGTGAGAAAATGCAAACAATTTGTTTGTTAGAGGAACAACTAACTTAATTAGAGGCAAAAAAAGACCACAAGTCCTCCAAGTGTCATATCAAATGCACTGCTATACAGGTGGCGAAGACTGAACCCTAGGAGCAGAGATTGGCAATAAATGCAACTTGTTTTTCACTTTTCATTTACCCAATATTAATAAAATATGTATTAATGATAAATAATGTATTGAAGCAATTCAAAATATGCTAGTGTATTTTCTTTCATAAATTTGAATTCCGGAAAAAGTGGCTGGTGAAAATATAAGTTTCTGGTAAAATTGGGCAAAAGTGAATTTCCCACCCTGAACGCATATTTTCCTCATATCGTGCGGCCCTAATATTTACTGTCTCTCATGTCTGTCTCAGGTTGTTGCCAGTGATCCCGGGAGAATTGGGATTCTGGTGCACTCTGCCCTCTCTGTGGAGCCCTGCACCAGCCTGGATGATGGCCCCATGACAGAGGCTCTCCGCTGGGTGAACAAGAATATGCTCTGACTTTTGTTACCAGCTGCGTGTGTGTGTGTGTGTGTGTCACACAAATAAAATGCAACGATACAACAATATATATACTTGGGAAAGCAAAAGTGTCACAAATAACACGTATAATGAAGAAGAAAAAAGCAGATAGGTTATTGGTTACAAGCACTCGGTCAATACAAACAACAAAATTATGCATCCCTAGAATGTATACAACCACAAAAAGAGGATGAGTTCTTAGCCAGGTGTGTAAAGGCCTTTACGGTCGCCGTTCCCGACCTGTCGCGCGCCAATGTGACGTCAAAAGGACTTAGGATACCACTTTTTCATCGGCACACGACAAAGCAGAAACCGGAAGCGTGGACGAGTTGGAGGGCAGCCGGATACCAGGACTCTGAGTGACTGCAAGTCTCTTGTAAAGTTACTGGGGTTAAGAAGACTTCCTTTTATGGTGAATGAACGGCTTAATCTGACAAACTAGGTCATTGAATTGTTGTGCAGACGTTCTGAAGTAATCAAAGTGCTTCTCTTTGTCTATCAGCCTCATTTGTTTCACGAAGATATTGAACTCACCATATTTACAGTATGTCTGGCGTTATTCAAAAGGACGAGCTTTCCACCATTTTCTTTGCAAGCAGGATCAATATCCGCTGTTGTTCCTCATCCATTGTCTCCAATATCACATAGCCACTGATGACATTGTCGTAAATGCTGCCAGTTCTGCCATCGTTTATCTTTTTCTTCTTCTAGTCTGTAGAAATAGCAAAGTCAGTAGCCTTTCCTCAGTTGCGACCCCTCTGTTCAGGTACAAATAGAGTACAGGTATAAATAGAGTTCAGGAGTAGTTCGGGCGCTTTCACGATGTCACATTGTCGCGCAACAGGTTGGGAATGGCGAGTATACTGAACGCTTAAATGTCTCTGTCTGCGGACAGATTTTGATACTGCGAATTGGTATCTGGAAGGAAAAGAAGCTTTTAAAACCTCTTAAGCTACTGTACATATTCAAACTCCACCTGAGTTTGACATAGTGACCGGTATGTCTCCAGGTGTTGCGGAGGAAGAAGTACAGCACTCTGTCTCCAGCTGACCGTTACAGCTGGCCATCTGTGGCTCGAGGATGCAACACTTTCATCGTTGCCCAAAACGGTGACCAGCCACTCAGCTACCTCGCCCCGCTGCTCTCCCACATCCTTCTCAACTCCATCTTCACCTGCCTCACCTCTACCTCGGGGGTGAGTACATCAAAAATACATGTTAAAACTGTATTTTTTTTAAATGTTTTGCAGCACACATCCTTTTATACAGCACCATGATTTTATTGAGTGTTCTGTTGTTCATTTAGTTATTGTAAGACTTCTTTTTCAGAGGATTGTGCTCTAATTATTTGGATCTGTGCGTTCTGTGATGTTCAGCCCATAGCAGTGCTGCTGTGTCCGGGCTGGGAGAAGGCCCAGGCAGTGTATGAACTGCTGGAGGAGATGAAGGCCACCAAAGTCCTCCACCCTAATATCTTGCTGCTGGGCGTCGGCAAAGACGAGGCCAAGGATGTCAGGATCCCCAAAAACTGTGAGGAAAGCAAAATCTCAGTCTACTAGTGATCAGCTGAGGACTCCACATATGTTATAATAATAGTTATGTTATAATAATAGAGGACTCCACATAGGTTATAATAAGTCTTGCTTTGCCAGACCTTCCTCCAAAGGGCTGCGGAGGAGGGTCTGGCTATTCCACACAGCATTACAGGGATTAGAGAAGAACGTGTTTATTGGCATTTCTTTAAATCAACCACAATTGTCACAATCAAGCAATGGTGCCTCTGCAAAATAGCCTCAGGAAGGAACTTGTTTTGGTGGAACATGGGTACGTTCAAAAGTTGTTTTAGTCATGTATCAGAAAATTTCAGCAGAAGGTAATTGGACATCCCCAGGAATGTCTGGCGGCACCAGAGCAATCCCAGAAGTGGAACATTGGGGATTTAGACTAGGTTATAATAGAAAAACCCCAAATGCATGTGTTTGCTTATAAGTAAGATTATCCTAAACTAATGTAGTCATATAATTGCCAAGATATTCTATTTTTATTTTTACCAGGCTTGCTGTTAGTGACCACTCCGTTTAGTTTTGTCCGTCTGCTGTCCTGCCACTGCTTCATGTTCCTGCGTATGTACCACCTTGTGCTGGACGAGGCCGACCAGCTGTTTTCTCTCGCTCCGGATCAGGTGACCGTCTACTCATCATTCACACTCGACAGTAGCTGCTAACAAGCTGTTAACATTTAGTTTAGGAAGATGGTTCTGATTCAGATTTGTTTACTCTTAGACCACACACAAACTAAATACTTTAAAGAGGGACAGAACATGTCTTAAAACTGCACCTAATCCACACATTATCCTTATTTTATGTCTTGTTAGACTTTTTTTTTATAACTAGGTTAATTCTCTAAATTTTCAGTTCTTTCATTAATGGTTGCATCAACGTCTTCTGCCTTTCCACCTAAAGTAAAAAATGTCTACACATTTCTTTACACATGCATGTTCTCCTGTTAGATGGCGACCATTTTGCAGCATTTCCAGAAGGTGACCACCAGCGAGGAGAAGGCTTCCTGTCCTCAGCAACTCATCGCTGTGGCGAAAAGATGGAACAGTCACATGGAGGGTTTGTTAGCCAATTACATGCCATACCCCTGCATTGTCATGACTGTCCCTGAGGAAGCTGCTCTCTATGGTAACGTTCAGCAGGTCAGTTCCAATTATTACCAATAATTACAACTTTTAATCCTTAAATATTTTTTATTCAACATTTTAAGCTGTGTAACAGATGCAAACAGTGCAGTAAAATAACTTTAAACTGATGTTTATCGTTTTTTTTATAATCGCAATCCAAGCCAAGCTTTGAAAGTTTGAAAATAAATGTTAATTTTAAGGTCAACATAATTGTGAATTACTCCAAACTGTGTACTTGTTCTTCACCGTCTGTGGGACTGCGTACATATAAAATGTACAGAGAAGCTGCTGTCATACGCTGCAGTGTGTAGACTAATGCTCAACTGTATATTCTGACATCTGACAAGATTTTCAGTTTAGGGAAATGTTTGTCTTCCTACAGAGCATCCTCATGACTCTAGAGAGCAGCAAGGTCTCAGTACTGTTGGGCGCATTGGATTTCAACCCCGATGTCGGCCAGAAGACTCTGATCGTAGCTAACTCTGCTCAGGAGGTTGAAGACGTGTTCAAGGTGAAACAACTGCTTCAGTTATACTGCACATTACTCAGGTTAAACCTTTGATTTAGGACTAATATGAGCTCAACAGATAAGTAAGTCTACATACACTCACATCCTACTGTGAAGTACATTGTTAAGTATAATACAAAGTTGTGTGAGTTTGTCTCGGCTGCAAATTGGCACCCTTATAAATTAGGAAACACATTTTAATTGTTGTAATGTAAAGAAATACCAACTTGCCACAGCAGCCTTCACATTTCTTTTGAGAGCTTCTTGTAATGTTTGATTTTCTGTGGATTTCTGAGGAGTGACAGTCTCTTATTAGCAGAAGTAGAAAAATCCTCTATCATTACCACTCTTCATTCACATGCATAATCTACACATGGAGTGCACTGATAGTGGAAAGTTCCACCAAAGGGCAGTCTTCTTTGAACTAACAAGTGTCATTTCTAAACTTCAGGCCGTGAGCAACAAATCAGCATTCTGCCTCAAGACCCACGAGGGTTTAACACACAAGTTTGACTTTGTCATTCAGCAGTGGAGGAAGGACATTGGACCCAGAACTCATGTTATTCTTGGTAAACTGGACATATACTGTATATAAGGAAACTTCTCACATGGAGAACGTTATCAACAGTAAAGACATCTAGAGCCATTCTCCCTGAACATTAACAGTGCTACTGTCTTTTTGTTGTTGTTGTGTTTGACCTTTGGACAATAGTGACCAACAACAAGTGTCTGAAGTGTCTGGGAATCAGAGATGCAACTTGTGTGGTCCATTATAGCTTCCCTACTTCCCCCAAAGTATTCGGCGAACGGCTATTCTGCATGGCGGAGAACTTCAGAAACCTTTCTGAACGAGTAAGAACACATGGGATACATTTAGTAGATAAAATCATCTATTCCTATACAAATGCATCACCATAACCACAGTTTCAGTATCCACGTTTGCAGCTACAAGGTACCCTTGAGGAAATTTTAGTTTGCATTTCTTAAATTTCTTACCAATGGGTTCCTCTCAGGACAAAACGGGGAGCCCTCATCTCTCCAGGTCGGTGCTGCTGATCTCTGAGAGGAACGCCAGTCATGTAGTCGGGGTTCTGCGTTACCTGGGGCGAACCAACGCCCTGTTGCCCCCTGAGCTGCTGTCATTCGCACAGAGCGTCCATGCGGCCCGGGAAAACCAGAAGACCAACAAGCCTCTCTGCAGCTACCTCAAGAGCTTTGGAGTCTGCAGGTCAGTATTTCCACTTCTTCAAATAAAGATAACCTGCTCTGTGGTTTATATTTTGACATTTATGTTGATATTTGATGTGGTGAGCTCAATGCTTAATCCTTAGTCTATAATCTGTAAAGGCAAAAATGAAAACCCAATATACAGAAGGACACAGTTAAACAATGAGTCAATTTAATTATTGATGACGGGTCAATTCATTCAATTTTATTTATAGTGTGAAATCATAACCGGAGTTATCTCAGGACACTTTACAGATAGAGTAGGTCTACACCTCACTCAGTAATTTTGAGACCCAACAATTCCCCCCAAGAACAAGCATTTGGTGCGACAGCAGCAAGGAGGAACTTCTTTTCAACAGACAATAACATCTGATAATGGATAAATCCATTAAGTCTTCAATCAAAACACCAAACATGAAGTGGTTGCAGCTTCTCAAATGTTTTGTTTATTTTAGGCTCAGACAAATTTGTGATTGCATTATGTATTTTGTGACATTTTAGAAATAAATGTAAGTAAATATTTCAGCCCAACCTTGGACACTACACAACCTTCACACTTTTTCACAGTGAACAAACTACAGCTGTTCATTACAAATGTTAACACTCCCTTACCCAGATAGTATGATCGTCTCAGCGTCTCAAGTTGCTGTAGACTTTTGGAGTAATGTTTGCATCCATGTATTATGGTTCAAATCCACTGTCCCAGGTCTGTCTCAGTTTGGGAAAAATAGCTTTCTGGAGCATTGCAGATTTAAATGAAAAATAATAATAAAAAAGAAAATGAGCCACATGTTGTGATTGTGTGTGTTTTCCTCTGCAGAGACAGCAATGTTTGCCCCGACCGTCACAGATACATTTCACAGCTGGATCAGTCTGTGCTCCCTGCTTCGGGAGTCATAGAAGTGAGGAATTCACAGTGCTCACTTTGTATTATTTCTTTCAAAAGTTCCTTGCCTTATTTTTTTAAAGTGCTCATATTATGCTTATTTTCATAATTGTATTTAGAGGTTGTACCAGACTAGGTTTATATGGTTTAATTTTCAAAAACCACCATATTTTTATTGTACTGCAAATTGTTGCAGCTCCTCTTTTCTCCCTGTGTGTTGAGCTCTCTGTTTTAGCTCCAGAGTGAGACATCTCACTTCTGTTCCATCTTTGTTGGGAGTCGCACATGCGCAGTAGCTAGGTAAGGACTACTAGCCAGTCAGAAGCAGAGTAGGAGGGCCTGACAGTACCTAGGTAAGGACTACTAGCCAGTCAGAAGCAGAGTAGGAGGGCCCTGACAGTACCTAGGTAAGGACTACTAGCCAGTCAGAAGCAGAGTATGAGGGCCCTGACAGTACCTAGGTAAGGACTACTAGCCAGTCAGGAGCAGAGTATGAGGACCCTGACAGTACCTAGGTAAGGACTACTAGCCAGTCAGAAGCAGAGTATGAGGGCCCTGACAGTACCTAGGTAAGGACTACTAGCCAGTCAGGAGCAGAGTATGAGGACCCTGACAGTACCTAGGTAAGGACTACTAGCCAGTCAGAAGCAGAGAATGAGGGCCCTGACAGTACCTAGGTAAGGACTACTAGCCAGTCAGAAGCAGAGTATGAGGGTCCTGACAGTACCTAGGTAAGGACTACTAGCCAGTCAGGAGCAGAGTATGAGGACCCTGACAGTACCTAGGTAAGGACTACTAGCCAGTCAGAAGCAGAGTATGAGGGTCCTGACAGTACCTAGGTAAGGACTACTAGCCAGTCAGAAGCAGAGTATGAGGGCCCTGACAGTACCTAGGTAAGGACTACTAGCCAGTCAGAAGCAGAGTATGAGGGCGTGCCCTGACAGTACCTAGGTAAGGACTACTAGCCAGTCAGAAGCAGAGTATGAGGGCGTGCCCTGACAGTACCTAGGTAAGGACTACTAGCCAGTCAGAAGCAGAGTATGAGGGCCCTGACAGTACCTAGGTAAGGACTACTAGCCAGTCAGAAGCAGAGTATGAGGGTCCTGACAGTACCTAGGTAAGGACTACTAGCCAGTCAGAAGCAGAGTATGAGGGCCCTGACAGTACCTAGGTAAGGACTACTAGCCAGTCAGAAGCAGAGTATGAGGGTCCTGACAGTACCTAGGTAAGGACTACTAGCCAGTCAGAAGCAGAGTATGAGGGTCCTGACAGTACCTAGGTAAGGACTACTAGCCAGTCACAATAACGGAAAGGGTAAAAGCCAAAAAGCATAATATGAGTACTTTAATTAATCAAAAAAAATAGTAGATTAAAACAATTTTTTCTGTTGTCGAGTTAAAAAAAATTATTTTGTTGAAGGTTGTTTGTTGCACCTTCGAAATCCATGATTGCCCTTGTAGTATATGTTTACATCTGTTCAATGCTCCCAGGTTGTGCCTATTTACATCAAGACGGCATCAGTGTTCTACGGTCGTATTGTCCAGAAGGACGGAGGTTTCCAGAGCATGGCGTCTGAGATGACTTTGTTCTATGCAAACCAGAAACCTAGAGTCCATGAGGTGCTGGAGGGAGGCTTATACGCTGTGCAGGAGGACGAGGTTTTCCACAGGTCTGACGTTAAATCTGAAAATAACGTGATTTGCAGGCTTGAAAACAGCGGTGAAAGAAGTATTCAGATCCTTTACTTAAGTAAAAGTACTAATACCACGCTGTAAAATGGTCTCTTATAGGCCTGCATGATTCAGGGAAACGTGCCACGATTTGTTTTTTTTAAGTGTAATGTTAATTTTCACACATGAACCATGACAAAACAACCCAACTATAACACAAAAGCCAATAAATTGACATAATTTTAGTTGCACAGCTTGAAACCCCCGAAGCCCAAATGCTATTTGTTTAATCATGATATTCTCTTATGAAGCAGAGTGGGAAAGTATCTTTGTTAGTGTCTTTGTTAAATGAGGCTGTTGATTTGTTAGGAGGCTACCAACAAACTAGGTTAAATTAATTTCTCTTAATTTAAGTTTTTACGCTTAAGGATTTTACGCTGAAGCTCATTTCACTTTGACAACTGTTGTGCTCCATGCGGCAGGGTGAAGATTCTGTCCGTCCCAGAGAGAGGTGACCGGCTGTTTTTCAGCGTTTTTGTTCGTTTTATTGATGTGGGGAAGGAGGAGGAGGTCAAATCCCATCAGCTCCTCCAGCTCCCGGAGCAGTTCCACTCTCTGCCCGGCCAGGCCGTGGAGATCATCGTCTGCCGGGTCAAACCAGTTGACGCCGAGGCCGACTGGCACCCCAAGGTTTTTATTCCCAGTGCCTCACTTTGCTCTCAAATACTCAAACACATCCTCAATATTCCTGTGCTCTATTAATTTACCAGAGTGAGAACATCCGAGGCCTGTACTACGAAGCAAGATTTGGCGTTAACGGAAGGAAACTTCAGGTTCAAGCCAGGGTTTTTTGTACCACAACGGTGGATCACTTGTTACCGGGTTAAATCGCTGTGGTAACTTATGCTGAACACCTAACCTTGTCGGGAGCAGGTTATGTTGGAGGTCAACCCGTGTAAAAGCACCACCTACTGATCAGTCCTCGATTGATAACGCCATCACCGAAAGATATAGATTTTAAGCGGTGGGAATTATGTAGTCTATTTGTGTTTTATGATCATAAAAGTACTAATTACATGGAGTCTGGGTTTGGTGATGGTGATTGTGCCCTTACATTAGTTAATTAAAAAACATATTCAAATGTTGGCTGAGTGAGTTTAGCCTACGGGATTTCCTATAGATTGGCTTCTTGAGCCATGTTTTGCCAATGCGCACATTTGAATTATGTTTTTATATTTTTTTTTAATTTGCTCTCACGATTGCTTCCCACAGCCAAAGCAGATGCTAAAGCAACCACAGTTTATGGAAAGGACAAGTGTAATTATGGTCGGATCTTGTGCCTGACTGACGAGGAAGTGATATTGATAAGCGTTGTGATTTACACATTAATTTACAATGTTGGCTTTTTTTGCCAGCTTTCCTTGCTGTTTTAGGAAGTAGCGATTGTAATGCGTTTTGCCTGTAAAACCGTGTCTGTTTTCTTCATACTTGTGTAGACTTAGAGTTTGCTCTTATGAGAAATATGCGGCTCTGGTAGTAGATGTTTGTGATTGGTCATGCTCTGCAAACATTGCCGCTTTTATGTGAATGCACGCCGCTGGATTGGGAAACCCTGGGTTGATTGACCTAGTTGTTAACCACCGTCGTGACACAGGTTATGCAGGACCGCGGTTGTTAGGTTAGTGAAGCCGGGTAACTGAAAGTAATCCAGGGCATGTTGATCTTGATTCATAGTACAGGTGTCTTGAGTTTAAACTGTTTGAATTTAGAGACATCCTGTATTAAATCTGCAATTATTGATGCTCAGATTTATTCCTTCCCCTGTTCTGGACTGGATGCTCTTAAGTAGAAAGATCAGTCCTGTGTGAAGCAAGCAATCTTTTGGTGGTTACAATATGTGAAGGGACTTTTTTTTTGGCTCATAGGTTACCAGGGCGCTCAGCCTGAAGATCCGAGGCCTGCAGCACCGAGCCAAAGCAGTCTTCAGCCTGGGAAACACTGTTTTTGTTGATCCCATGGTAGGTTTTTACCATTCAGTCAGTGGGTTACTGTTGGACAGATGAACCATCTGGAAAAAAATGTTTCTTAGGTGCTGTAGACTGTCCACTTTTTACAGTTTAGGGTTTCTCCAAAAGTCCAAAGTAGATCAAAATGATTTTGTCAGCATATTTCAGTCTGTATATTTTCTGTTATTTTCTCAATCGAGGTCCGTGTGACCAAGGTGCCGGGTATGAAAACTGTGATCAATGAATACAACGTGCAGTCGGAGATCTTGAACACGGGGATGGGAGCCAGCAACCCGGAGCATCTGGACCTGCTGAAAGCTCTCTGCCAGGAGAGCCAAGAGGCGGGTCACATTAACGGGTAAGGAAACACTCCACTGTCCCAGTCGTGGCCTAAATGGTGGGTAAATGTCAGAGTATATCAGCCAGTTTTACTCAAGTCAGAGAACGGACGTCCTGCCGGCGGCAGCGAGGGAGGTCGTTGGTTACATGATCCTGTTTTAAATTGTTCTGAAATAAAAACCATAACAGCTAGAGCATTCAATCTCTATTACGCATTTTTGCTATGGCTTCTGTTTCTCTCGTCATGACGTCATACACTCGTGATGACACCATTCTTTCCAGATAAAACCTCAACACCCTGTTCATAACACTTGGCATATCTCAAAAACTGAAACATATTACAGAGTTCAAGTAACTTTTAGTTTTCAGAAATATTTTGTCATATTTCTACATTAAGAAATCTTTTGGGAATTTCTTGGGGTTTTTGTATTTATTCAGTAAGATTTGACAAACATCAGATTTTTGTATTAAAAAGAAATTATGAGACTATTTTATTACTCTTATTTATTATTATGGTTTATTGTTTTTTTTATTGACACAATCTTTTAGCTTAGGTTGGAATGGTTTTAGGGATAATATGCATTTGAAGATGCTCAAAGAAATGACAATCACAATAAGCGAAAATACCAATGTAGGTGGATCATTTCTATTGCAGAGTTCAAAGGGTTAACGAAGCAGTGTTTGTTGTTTGCAGGTCGGGGAATGGTCCGGCATCTCTGGAAGTCAGGATCAAAGCTGAGGAGGAAGTCCTGGCTGAAGCCTTTAGAGCCTATGAAGCCAATCGACTTGCCGAACTTCCTCACCTCGACCCAATCGATCCAGTTTCTCCAATGATCCGGTCCCTGGTCCCAGAACCACCAGTACCAAGGGCACCTAAACTCCATCTGGTTCCAGTGTCCGTTCAGAAGACCCTGCTGGCCGACCAGACGGCTGTGGGACAGAGAAACGCACACACTGCTGATCTGAAGTCAGCTGAGCAGATTGTGAGGTTGGTGTCTTCATATGTAAAAAAAACTGAGTTGTTCTTTATTCAAGCTACAAATATTAAAGATGAGAAGAAAATTAAGTTAGACATTTAACCTGCATCTGCCTTCCTAACGCAGTTTTCTTCAACCAACTTAGTACCACAGCTTTATTTATTTACAAAGTCACATTGATTGATTGTTTTCTCAGTCATCAGAAAAAAACAATCATCGCACGCTCACATAAACACATTAAAACAGTCACAAAATATTAAAAAATATCAGGAGGTTTAACTGAAAATCCTTCTGAGGAAGTAATATTTTTAGAAGTTAATAGAAGCTTTATGATTTTTGTTAAACAGGATCGGAGATGGAGGAGAACTTTGCCCCACAACCAGCCAGGCTGCTTGTCTCAAACCCGAGGAAAATGGTAAAAACAAAACAAGTCTATCCTAATAAAGCACAAACTTCAGTGAGAATTGTAGATAGACACTCAGAAGCATCCCGTTGCATGTTGATTATGTAGATTATTAAATGTAAATGGCTGCATAATTTCTCATACATCACCCTTATTTTATTATGACACTGTCAGGGCACTTGAAACTGCAAAATGTTTTAATATTCATTTCTAAAACTGCTTCAAACTCCTCTTAATACACACTAAAAACAGATCATTCCACATGCTGATAACCTAGTATTAGTTATTACATTTACTAAATAACACCCATCGTAAGAGTAGGACAAGACTTATGCAGCTGCCTCCATAATAATCGTGATCTGTATCTGTTAATAATAATATATAATGTATCTGTTTGGGTGTAAACGCAGGTGACGATGAAAGAAACATTCAACAGGTCCTCGGCACTACAGAGAGAGACTGTGATGACTCCACAAAAAGGTACAACAAGCCTTCTATGGATATTAAAAGAAAAATCCTTTTTATTACAAATTCTACTACATCATATTCCAGCAAAACAGAGCGAAAGCAGAAAATGAAAAAAATCCAAGTTGTGTTCTTCTTTACAAATTAATTAAATGTCAGACTGACGTGTGATGTGCATTCTTTTTAGTTTGTAGAAATGTCTCGTGATATATTGTCCCTACAAGTGAATTATTCAACTTGTTTTTGTTAACGAAGGAAAAAAAAATCAATCAGTATCGCAATAAATGAAAATCGCAATACAAATCCAATCAGCACCCGTGTGTAGGAATCGAATCGGGACGAAACATACCGTCTCAGCCCTAGTACCTACAAATAGTTAATTCCACAGAAGTGAAGTTGTCATCTTGTCTTTGAAAATCAGCAGTAGATGATCCAGACTGTATAAGTGGAACTACAGTTTCTTATTGTCTTTTATTTCAATCAATTTCATTTGTCATCACAAGTCGCACAACGTACAATGACTGTTAAACATTATTCCATCAGCTCCTTTCGACTTGTGACTGATTCATCATAAAGCAGAAAGATTGGATTAGATAATACTTTATTCATCCCACAGCGGGGAAATTCCGTCATTACAGCAGCATTTTCTACAATAAAAGCAAAACAAACAAGTAAACACACAGACAGACAGACAGACAGACTGTGGCTGGTTGAATGGGACCGGCAAATTGAGCTGGAGATTCATTCAAAAACCAAACTGTAAATGTATTTATTTGTCCTCTGGTTGTGTTTCAGTTTCCACCCTCAGGCCCGTTGGTACCAGACGTCCGACTCTGCGATTGTGACGGTGAAGCTGATAAACCCAGAGAGCCAGCGCTGTGATTTCCACCCCGACAGAGTCGTTTACAGGTCTGTCAGGAGCAGACCACCAATGATTGCTCACCTACTGCACAGCACATTCAACATTCAGTGGAGACTTTTGTCCAGAGCACTTTACACGGGTGGGAGTGGCTACATGTTTAGCATGGCCAGCGTTTGTGGGAATTAAACACATAGTTTCGAGTTTTTTATAGAGTTTACACGAGTCATAGTCAGATTCTCACAGCTACTGCAGACCTTTCTATAATTAGTGTTGCACTGTTTTTGTTGGCATAAGCTTCTCAATTAATTTAGTCTGTAATAAAGTGTTTTAAAATCAATATTTAGTCTCACATGGTTATTACATAACAGTTAGATGTCGTCATGCCATCTGCCAAGAGACCTGCTTTACTCTTTGTTACAATACGGGCTATAATTTAATATGACAACTTGGTCAATCGTCTTTCAATGTAATTGAAATTGGGGGGGGGGGATCAAGAGATTTTGTGATACACAATTGCGTTTAAAAATGTACAACAACATGGCGCCTGGGTAGCTCACCTGGTAAAGCATGCGCCCCATGTGCAGAGGCTTAGTCTTAGCCACAATGGCCGCAGGCTCGGTTCCAACCTGCGGCCTTTTGAATGCTGAATGTCATTCCGCGCTCTCTCTGAATGTCATTCCGCGCTCTCTCTGAATGTCATTCCCCCTTCTCTCTCCCCTTTCATGTCTAAACTGTCCTATCAAATAAAGGCCTAAAATGGCCACACCATTAACTCAAACTTCCCAGGTAAAATACCTAAGGGGATATCATTTGAAAATTGCAGTTTGGTGTTCATAAGTTAACAAAACCACATAGTTCAATGTGATTAACATTAACCCGATTACATAACCCATCATTTCACATACGTGAACAGATATTGTGATATATTGAAAGAAAGTTCGACAAGGCCCCAGTAGCACTGGGCGATATGGAAGATGGCGAGAGAAGAAGTAAGAGAGAGAGAGAGATAGATATATATATGTGTGTGTGTGTGTATATATTGTCAAAACGATATAAAAATGTGTCTTGTATACAATATATTGTTATAATTAGATTACATCATGATGTTGAAAAACCAGCGGCCAAACTGCTTTATGTGGAAACAATGTAATTTTGCACAAAAGTTCTTAATCAAAAGAGG
Source organism: Etheostoma nigrum (assembly GCA_029931835.1). Lineage (NCBI taxonomy): Eukaryota > Metazoa > Chordata > Actinopteri > Perciformes > Percidae > Etheostoma > Etheostoma nigrum. The sequence continues at coordinate 30,627,727 of CM057244.1, read as the reverse complement.
AAATACTTTAGGACTTGTAATTTAATTCACACAGGAGTTTACAAAAATAGGCTTTATGTGGTTATTTTATTTAGACAATGTATTGAATTACCAGAAAACCTGCTATATTGTTATATACTGTTATGGAATTATCTATATTAGCAGCACTAGCTTACAAGCGTATTTGCAACGCAGATTGGTGTTATTTAATTCTTGACTCCATAGGGAACAGCACCCTTCTGCAAACCTGCTGTTAGCTACACTTTGATTGTGGTTTTGTCTCAATTCAGCTTTTCTATTCGCACAAACACACATTTAAAGTACTGGGAAGCAGTGATAGTCATTTTAAACATTTTCCTGAGATAAGTAAGTGAAATGAGTTAGTTGTTGTCCGACTTTATTAACTTAAGTGCACCCACTCTGAAGTTTGGAAAATGAGTTTGGCACACTGGTGTGTATATGGAGGACTCAGACCATTCTCTCTCTGACGGACTCGGCTTCCTGACTGACTGAGACATTGAGGAAGGTCATCCTGAGGAGAGGCGAGGACCGATCGAGGTGTGCCTGAGGGTACGGCGCGGGCCAAGTTTTGAACTTTCAGCCTCCTGTGTTTTCATCCAAGGAAACTGCTTTTTCTGACTGTAAATTAGATACCTCAGTGTGCAGCACAGAGAAGAAAAAACAGTGGTGGTTTGGTCATTGTGTGGTCAGGTTGACTCTCTCTCTCTCTCTCTCTCTCTCTCTCTCTCTCTCTCTCTCTCTCTCTCTCTCTCTCTCTCTCTCTCTCGTTCAGTGGCAGAGCGAACGGGCGGACCTACAGAGCCGACCTGCAGCTTCACGGCAACATCGCCGCGGACCGCTGCAGTTTAGAAATGAAGTCCAATGAGCCCGTTCTCAAACTGGTTAAACAACAGCCGGGAAACTGGGAAAGACTCCTCAGGAGCAAGGTACTGGAGTCCACAGCAGAGATACATTTTAATCCTCAAGTTAAAAAAATAAAGTATTTTAAGTAGTAAGTGATAATTTGATAACCTTTTTGGCCGTTGTTGTTGCTGTACATATTGGATGCCTTTCAGAATTTACAGATTTGATTTTGAGCTGCACCAAGTTGTAACAAAAATGTGATGATGTGATGAACTTAAACGAGGTATTTTTATTTCCACAGAACATTTTTGTGAGTTATGACATGGATCACTTTGTCGAGGATGAAGACAAAACCCCAAATGGTAAGAACCGCACTGAAAACATGACTAAGCCTATTGTGGATATTGTAAAATAAAGTGTAGTCTTTGATACCTGCTGTCCTGAAACTGATGTTCATGTTTTGGTCTTCAGGTCTGTGTTTTGTAGAGAACACGGGAAAGGACGACTGGTATGTGAACTCTGAGACCGACAGTGACAGCGACTGAAACTTAAAACACAATCTTACCCTCTTGTCATCTAATATTACTGAGGGTCAACAAAATATTATCTTCTTTTGCTAACTACAAAACAGAGTATTTCTCATTTTTGGTATCGGGTCGCGGGGGCAGCAGCTCCAGCAGGGGACCCCAAACTTCCCTTCCCCAAGCCACATCAACCAGCTCCGACTGGGGGATCCCGAGGCGTTCCCAGGCCAGGTTGGAGATATAATCTCTCCACCTAGTCCTGGGTCTTCCCCGAGGCCTCCTCCCAGCTGGACGTCCCTCCACCTAGTCCTGGGCCTTCCCCGAGGCCTCCACCCGGCTGGACGTCCCTCCACCTAGTCCTGGGTCTGCCCCCGCGACCCGATACCGGAGGTAGATGAAGATGGAGTTATTTATGAGTTCTCACTAAAATAAAATAATAATTTGTTTTATTGTCACAACAGAACAGAGGAACATCAAATTATATTAGTTATGATAAATAAAATGTATAAAAATACAAACTTTAGATATGAAACTTAAAGTCCTTTGAACAATAACACATTATCGTCCCTGTTGCCAACAGTTGTAGAGCGTCCTCTGGTGGACAAACTGTGCAACACCAACACTGATAACATGGTTGACCGTCCGTTTTTATTTTCGAGTGAACACAGTGAATCTGACTGCTAATTCAGCTGCGTTTAGTTCCAGTATAGAGACGGCAGTTAAAGAGCACAGCGACCGTCTACAAACAACACAGAAAAAAGCTCAACAGGAAAAGTATTGAGGAACATTTGTTTTCACTTTTTCACTATTTTTTTAAGTTGATTAAATTCAACATCTTTCCAAAAGTCAATAAGTAATCATGTTAACTAATCGTAATTTCAATATTGACCAAAAAAAAAAATATATATATTTTTTTCTGTAGCAGTCTGACAGTCACATTCACCACCCTTTCTCAGCTTAACGTCACAGCAACAGTCGCTAAAAAGACCCTGACCTCGCGTTCGTCGGTACCCAGGTCACAGTCACCGTTTGTCAGCTGTGGTCGCTGAACAGAAGCAGGGGAAGAATTTTGGTAGGGGAGAGATTATCGGTACTACTTTCAGACATATACAGATAGTCTATACACTGTACTTTACACATTATGGTTGCATGCCAATTTGTAACAAAGTGGGAATTATCACGACGTTGGAGCTGGCGATAACGTTTGCCACAAGAATAATCCATAACATAACGTTACATACATTGCAGACTAGGGATGCACCTAATCCAGATTTTTGAGGTTTGGCCGAATACCGAATTCACTGGTTAAGATCTGAAACCGAATACCACTCCCATCCTCAGTCCATTAACACAGTAAACACATAAATGTCCTCCCTTTGCTGTACCTGAAGTTGCTGCATTTTGGCTTCTGTCTGTAGATTCTCGTTTTCTTTCAGATGTTTCAAACGCAAAGTTACTGAAAATGCCCATCCCTACTACGTTAGCCGTGATATAGTCCATATCCTTGATGATCCACTTCCGGGATTGCTCTGTTGCCTCCGGAAGATTGGCCAGATTTCACTCATTTAGGCCAGATATCCGTTGCCTTGGGCTTCCTTTTGTTTTGGCATTTTAAGGCGCTGACACACCGACCCGATCATCGGCTGTCGGACAGTCTGGCAAGGTCGGTGACTCAAGTTTGACGTGTTGAATCGGCCGGTCGGACTCAATGACCAATCTGATTAGTGCAGTGCTAGCCCCTGACTAGCGAATCAGTGAGCCTATGTTAAAGCACCGTGGCTTTTCTTCAGTGTTTAGCACCGCCCAAGATGATTGTGATTGGTTTAAAGAAATGCCAATAAACCAGAACATGTTTTCCACCCATCCCCAAATGCTATGTGGAGTAGCCAGACCCTCCTTCAGCGCGCTTTGTAGGAGGGTCTGGCAAAGCAAGACTAGCCGTTATATAAATGAATGAAGCTCTTCTTGGGCTCTAAGGTGTCCTTATCTTTTAAATGCATCTCTTATATTTATCTGTATTTTACCGCGTCTGGTCATGCAACTGTTTAGAAACATACCAAGTTTTTTGTTCGGTTGCTGCTAACATCGCTGCAGTCTGTTGTTTTTGCATGTCTGCGTTTCATGTCGGGCAACCCCGGTGTAAAATGGGCCGTTTACAACAACACAGGCCAAAACACAAAAAAAACACTTAATCACAAAACTGAAATTATAAAGGAGATAATACTGGCTTTAGCATTCTTGTCAAAAAACAATTTTAAAATTATGATTATTTGATGTTTATTATTTGACACATTTGACGTTTTAAAGCAACACCAAATATTATTCTGTACCTTATTATTTATTTCTTTGATTATGACAATGCACATTAATCAACATTTCTGTAAATGCGCCAGTGTTAGCCAATCAGCTATTTGTCAACTGTAGTCATAGTTACCCAGCATGCATGTCTTTATGATGGGAAGAAACCGGAGGAAACCCACACAAACACGGGGAGAACATACAAACTCCACCTTAACCCTTGCGTTGTCCTTCGGGTCCCAGAGACTCGTTCTGTATTCATTCGTATTTTTCTGCTACCGTGGCCTCGGCCTCTGGGGTCCCGAGACCCATCCTGCACTCGAACCCGTATCCCACTAGAGCCCCATCTCGTCCTCCGCGGTCCCAGAGACCCAATGGACGAGGCGGGATTGTGGTGGACCATACGTGCAATCGCATTAAAATAATCAAGGGTCACCAAGACTCGAAAGACAATGTTTCCAAAATCGTTTCAGTTGTTCATCAACCTGTAACAGGGCGAACGGCACTTCTGCTTTCCCTCTCTACCGGCTATAACCGCACTACGCAAGTTTGCCACATCGGGTAGTGGATCTGTAGTTTGAATGTGACTTGATGATACATTACGCGGGAGTAATAGACAGTTCCACTTCTAACCTGTAGGGGGACCAAAGAGGAAAAGTGCTTTGGTGTTGCTTTAAATTGGGTATGTACGTGGAGATACAGACCTGACGTGCTCCTGTCTAATAAAGATGTAACTACAGACTGAGTGGTGGGCTTGGTAGCGTTGCATTTCCTCAGACTCATTTCCCGGTTCTCATTCTCCATAAACATGAAATCAAGGAAAGGAGGTTAACTTTTAGATCGGGAAATGCCTGATATCGGCTGATAAAATATCGGTCGAGCTCTAAATGAGATTTAGCCACTGTCTCTAGAGCACTGTCACTCTCTCACTCGCTCTGAAGCTAATTGCTGTCACTCTCTCACTCGCTCTACCACACACACATACCGGACCTGCTATTCGCTTAACCCTCATGTTGTCCTCATGTTGTCCTCATGTTGTCCTCATGTTGTCCTCATGTTGTCCTATATCAATGTTCTTTTTAATTCCCCAAAATAACATGATTGATTCCACCCAACGCTCTTTGCCAAGTACAAATCTCTACTTTCATTAATTTTGGGGCGTCTTATTCAATTTTATAGCATTGTAAAACAAATGGAAGTGTTTTTGAAATAGTATTGAGTAAAAGTTGACATATTCCAGTCTGTGATTATCATCAACATCCATTCCTTTAATTTTAGTCTAAATAATTCCTAATTTCTGCTTTTCTAACTCAAACATTAGGTATAATTTCCTATAAATGAGGTTTATTGGCCATAAATTCCAAAAATAACTGTAAAACTAAAGTTAGTGACAAAAAAAACGTCAAAAGTGTGGAAAAATGAGACAAAAACTTAAAAAGATTTTTTTTAAAAAGCGTCAACAAAAGTGTTGATTTTCTGGAAGACAACACAAGGGTTAAAGAGATCGACACACACACCAAAGCACAAGTTTAACCTTCAGGCGCAGTGCTCAAGGTTAACTGTGCCAACCGGGACGCCGGCTTTGTCAGAAGATAACCTCGATATCACAATTATTTTGGTTAATATTAAAATCACAATTATTTACCACAATTACTCATTGTCTTGGAAAGATGTTGCATTAATTAAACTCACAACTAATAAAAACTGAAACAGTTAAACCAATGAATGTGGCTCGGGAAGGGGAAGTTTGAGCAGAACCCCCCCGCGAAAACGTGCAACATCCATAAAACCTTTTATTATCACGAGTACCCGGGTCGGGTTTTTTTTCGAGTCAGAGCTCCGTTCATTCCTTTGAGAGTTGCTCATTGGCGCAGGAAGCCATCATGGAGCCAAAAATTACCTGCACTGGGCCTCTTATAGAGGAAGCGGTAGAGCAGACTACTTCCTGTTCAGTGCTGCGCCCATTTAGAGTGACTATATTGTCCTTGGGTTTCTTGAAAGGCGCTGTAAATAAAACTTATTATGCATTATTATTATTATTATTAGTGCTGTCACGTGATTAAATTATTTAATCGTGATTAATGGCATTGTCGTAGTTAACTCGCAATTAATCACATTTTTATCTATTCCAAATATCCCTTGATTTCTTTTTGTCCCTTTTTATTTTTTATTTTAATGCTCCTTATTTACATGAAAAGGGGATTGGCTCGCTTTGTGCAAATGACACCAACATTGGCATATGTCCTACTGTAGGTAGCGAGTAATCTCTCCCACGATGTAACGCTCGCCGACCACTCAAAACGTAACGGTACTACTCTTTGGCCGGCTCGCAAGCCCAAACAAGTGCGCAGCGTGCCTGCGGTTGTGTTTCCGGTCTAGCTAGATCCGGTGGGTGTTGTAGTTTTTCTAACGTCACTAGTTGTTGCAACAGCATGTGAAAAAAAACTACCAAGTTTGCTAGGCCAAAAAGAACGTCAATCTCACGATAAAATAGACTCCTTTAAAATGGGGTTGCGTTAACGCTGTTAATAACGAGTTTAACTGACAGCACTGTGTATCATCATCATCAACAACATCAACAACAACAACAACATCAACAACATCAACAACAACATCAACATCATCATCATATGTAACTCTGTTTGTGTTGATTCTAGCGGCCCCTTTGGCCAGAAGCGGTAGTGTTTTCACCACACCTGCTGTCCTAAAGGTCTTTTCTTTACGGCGCCGTATTGCCCGCTGTAGTGCTTAGTTAGCGTTACCGGGAGGTCGTGTAGTCGCAATAAATATTTTGCACCGACTGAAAATCCTTTTACGATAAGAGAATAGGTTACAGATGTATCTGTAACTTAGCCTACTTTAGATGTCCTGTGAGCTAAACCGGGCATCGCGGTCACTTTGTTTCACGAGCCAAAGTTTTGAGAGATTGTTGTAGCAACGTAATAATAACTTGGATTAATATAGCGCATTTCAAGAAACCGGAGGACGCTTTACACCAGTAACAAGGGGGGGGGGAATAGGGTCTCATGTGACTGGCCGGCAGTTGTAATTCCACGTTTGGCCGCTTGGTTCAATGCCTGACACACTACCTTCTATTTTTATTTTTATTTTTTTCCATTATGCAGTGGATCTTCCCACTGAAGTTGCTAAGTTGAATTTCTTTCTTGGTACAAGAAAAGTAATTCAATCCAATGGGTGAATACTTTTGTAATCTATTGTAGAAGTTTTACAGGCTCGCTTTAGTTTGGAGCAGATAAAGCATGTTTATGGTCTGAACTGCTGGGACAAAGAGACTTAAAGTCCTGCTTTAACACAACAGAGTTTGAATTTGCTTTGTTTTACTTTCTCTGTAATGATTGTCTTAATGTTACCTTGTGAATCCAATAAAACATGGAAGTTATTTGTTCAGTTATTCTAAACGGGTCGTCTGTTTGTTGTCGAAATCAGTACATTTAGTCAGATACTGTATGTGTGTGTGTGTGTGTGTGTATATATGTGTATATGTATATATGTTTATATATATGTACAGTTTTAAGTAACTTGAGTATTTCCATTTTCCACTTTCTACTTAACTACATCTCAGAGGTTAATATTGTCCTTTTTAATGCACTACATATTTATATGATTACTATATATTATAGACACACTCCTAAACACAGAGAGGGGGAAGATAACTAATTGGACACACTTTCTGTCCCCAAAACACAGCTAAAAATAAAAAAAATAGCTCCACCACATTTAAGTGATTTTTACACATTACACACTGGATCTAACATTTCCCACAATGATAACCGATAAGTCAACACATTATTGAAACGTGTTGCCCACAGTTTTCTGTCAGTGTGTATTCTCCAATCCTAAAATGAGATAACCCTTCAAATAACGTGTCAGCTCCCCCACATTCACAGGAGACATCAAACAACTACAAATAGTATTATTATTGACAAGTAGACTGACCTTATGTGTAAAACTAGTGGAATTTCCCTTTACAAATCGGATAAGCCGGTGATTATCGGTTTTCTCTCTGGTGTAGTACACCGCTCTGGGCGCTAGGGGACAGTGCTCCCGTTTAAGAAGCATCGCTAGGCCAGGTAAAGTTGTCCATTAACTAGGAAAACAAACGCATCTTCTGATACTTTTACGACGTGTAGAGTAGGGTCCCCGATTTTGGTGACCTGTCCCCGGCTGGATCTGTCCCCGGAAATGTCCCCCGTTTTCACTGTGACTGACAGACCCGATACTGGAATGAAAGAAAGAAAACTCTGACCAAACGGAGCCGATCGAGCAGCGCTGCTCAGAGCTCAGAGATGTTTTAGAAAGCCGTATTTTACCATGCTAAAATCACTGATTATTTACATGGAGTCTGGTGGAGATATGCTGCTCTATACACGCTAAAATCACTGATTATTTACATGGAGTCTGGTAGAGATATGTTGCTCTATACACGCTAAAATCACTGATTATTTACATGGAGTCTGGTGGAGATATGCTGCTCTATACACGCTAAAATCACTGATTATTTACATGGAGTCTGATGGACTTTTATGTTTTAAAAATGATCTTAATCTTTAACAGAAAGGTCGACCTCCTTAGAAATCCTTTCCATAATGTTATCAGACACTTAGAATGTTAATCTGAGTCTGTCAGCAGCAAAACGAGCACTTTATGAACGTAAATACAAGCTGGACAATTCTCCCATTAACTTCCATTGTAGCTTGTTTCTCTGCTGCCGACTGCAGCGATCTCGTTTCATACTGCATCAATGTCAAAGGAAAATCTTTCCTCAATAGTTTATATTGTATCCGATACTCAGCTCTAGGTCTAGTGTCCCCGTTTTTTAGTTTTACAAAAATTAAAAACATGACGTGTTTGGGAAGTATTTACGCTTCTGAGCTGAAAATGTCCCCGGATTCTGTCTGAGAAATCTGGTCCCCTTAGTGTAGAGACTACATTTGCGCACTGGTAAGATTAGAGGTAAATAATGTAAAAGAGAGAAAGAAGAAGAAAAAAAAATTGCGACTATTTTGAAAGCTTGTTTTACGTGTTTCCTCTCTGAGGTCTGGCAACCCGGCGGACCAAAGGTCGAGGTCCTGTAGCTGGCTAGCCAGCTGATCCCAGACCGGATCCCAGACCGTAAACATCTCCTGACAGGCGGCTGTAGGTGTTTGTGTGCCATGCCAAAGCCTGGGTGACCGGAGGAACTCTCTAATAACAGGTACAACTCATCTATTATCAATTATCGCGTCTAGCTGGCCATGCTAACACGTTAATACGCTAACGTTAGACGTGCTGGTTTGATATTGGGGTGTTATTTCGTAGCTAGCAGGCTAATTTTAAAACCCAGATATAGCCTGAGTCACGTACGAAGCCCAAATATTTCAATATTCACAAATGTGACCAAACAGCTGTGTTTGATAGCAGTTCGTTGAGCAGAATATACCTAATAATATACACCTGTGAGGTGCGCGTTGGACACCGCTGTTTAAAAGCTATAGCTAGCTAATCCCACAACACGCCACACCAAACTCCATTCAAATAATGTGGAATTTAACCCTGAGGTAACGATGCCTCTCAAAGTTTATTATTTTAGCTACATACTTGATTACAAATCGTTTCAACTCGGTATATACTACCAGGTATTTTGATAAAAAAAAACACAAGCCTCCACTTATATTTTATAACGCAATGGATGGAGAGATCGTGATGAAGCAAATATAAACGCAAAAAAACACTTTAGTTGTTATTAAATTAAATTCAGTCGAGTTAAAATGATAATAAATATGCCGAACTTATTAAAAGACCCCAACGAGTCATTTTAACATGGGATTTATATTATTTGTGAGTTGTACGTGTGTCAGGAAACAAAGACATTAAAATGCCAGATTTTTAAATGGAGTTTGGTTTGACAAAAAAGAAGCTTTGGCGCTGTAGCCTACCAAACTAGACGCATCTTAAATAGAGCAAGATGTTCAACCTAAAGGCTTACTAACACACTTTGGGTGGTCTGTATCATAATAACTATAATGAACATATTGTGTGGCTATAGAAAAACAATACATTTATTTTGAAACGTCCACGGAAATGTCATTATTCTCGATGGGTAGCTTGACACATCCTTGTTCTGTCTTAAAGGCAATTGGCTTGTTTTTTTTTCTGATTTAAAATCCTGCTCTGTGTTTTTAAATGCATCCACACCTGGAAGTCTGATAGCTTGTTTATAGGTCAAAGGTGGACGCTTAGCTTTTCTTCTTGGTTTTAGTATTCATTGTTACTCCGGAGAGTTATGTTGTATGTGTTCAGGCGGCATCAAACCTTAGAAGAAAGATGTGAGGGTCACCTTTTAAGATGTGAAACCTCTCTGCTGTGGTTTCATCCCCTGAAAGATTTGTATTCATCCAGATTAGTCTTCTTCCACTTCACCCAGTTCATTTCATCTTCTCTGACCTCTGCTCATCCATCCATCCATCTTCATCCGCTTATCCGGAGTCGGGTTATTGTTGTCTTTTCTTCACCTTTGCTGTGCATTGTCTGTTTTCTTCACGTGATTGATTTGCGGCTTGTGGCTTTAGTAGTTCTCCACTTTTTTTTTTTTTTAAATCCAACAACTTGAATCTCTTTATCATGACCTTCACAACCTTAGGACATCCGACAAGTCAGACACGTCTGTGCTTTGATGAAAGCGTGAACATTTGTGTCTGTAATAAGTTAACTATAGAAAGAGGCAGAAGAAGATCTTTTAATAGAGTAAAAATGTAGAGAGCGCCCTATTTTGCTTTGCCAGACCCTCCGCCAAAGTGCGCTGAAGGGGGTCTGTCTAGTCCACACAGCGTTCGGGGATGGGAGGTAAACGTGCTCTGGTTTATTGGCATTTCTTTAAACCAATCAATCATAAGTTATTGTAACCTTATAATTTATGTTCCATGTTTTGAAAAAAATAGTCTAAAAATGGCACCTCCATCCATCTTCGTCCGCTTATCCGGTATCGGGTTGTGGGGGCAGCAGCTCCAGCAGGGAACCCCAAACTTCTTGAGCCATATTAACCAGCTCCGACTGGGGGATCCCGAGGCGAACCCAGGCCAGGTTGGAGATATAATCTCTCCACCTAGTCCCAGGTCTTCCCCGAGGCCTCCTCCTAGCTGGACGTCCCTCCACCTAGTCCTGGGTCTTCCCCGAGGCCTCCTCCCAGCTGGACGTTCCACCACCTAGTCCCAGGTCTTCCCCGAGGCCTCCTCCCAGCTAGACGTTCCACCACCTAGTCCTGGGTCTTCCCCGAGGCCTCCTCCCAGCTGGACGTCCCTCCACCTAGTCCTGGGTCTTCCCCGAGGCCTCCTCCCAGCTGGACGTTCCACCACCTAGTCCCAGGTCTTCCCCGAGGCCTCCTCCCAGCTAGACGTTCCACCACCTAGTCCTGGGTCTTCCCCGAGGCCTCCTCCCAGCTGGACGTCCCTCCACCTAGTCCTGGGTCTTCCCCGAGGCCTCCTCCCAGCTGGACGTTCCACCACCTAGTCCCAGGTCTTCCCCGAGGCCTCCTCCCAGCTAGACGTTCCACCACCTAGTCCTGGGTCTTCCCCGAGGCCTCCTCCCAGCTGGACGTCCCTCCACCTAGTCCTGGGTCTTCCCCGAGGCCTCCTCCCAGCTGGACGTTCCACCACCTAGTCCCAGGTCTTCCCCGAGGCCTCCTCCCAGCTGGACGTTCCACCACCTAGCCCTGGGTCTTCCCCGAGGCCTCCTCCCAGCTGGACGTGCCTGGACCACCTCCCTAGGGACCCCCCCAGGAGGCATCCTTACCAGATCCCGAACCACCTCAACTGGCTCCTTTCGACGTGAAGGAGCAGCGGCTCTACTCCGAGCTCCTCTCGGAGGACTGAGCTTCTCACCCGATCTCTAAGGGAGACGCCAGCCCCCCCTCCAACCCATTTTGGCCGCTTGTACCCTGGATCTGGTTCTTTGGGTCCTGACCCAGCCTTCATGACCATCGGTGAGGGTAGGAACGAACACTGACCGGTAGATCGAGAGCTTTGCCTTCTGGCTCAGCTCCCTTTTTCGTCACAACGGTGCGATAAACAGAATGTAATAGGTCAGCATCTTCGCATCTTATCACCGGGACGCCCTAGACGTGTAATGTTGACTTGTAAACTCTGGTTATTTAAAAAAAAAAAAAAAAAAAACTCAATCTATTGATGGTCTTACAGCCCTGCTGCGATCAGGAAACATGCTTTGGATGTTTGACCTTCTTAATCTCCTGACTGCTGGTTGTTCTCCTGTTCACACGCATGTTGATCTTCAGGCTAAGACGTTCCTCTGCACCGCTCAATACCCTTCAAGCTTGTTGGGTCACGAGGACCATGACTGGGGGGGGGGGGGTCTCTGGCTGTCTGTCTGCTGGACGGGTTCCCATTAGTCTTTACTGCCTGGACTGGAGCTGAGGCTAGTCTCCGAGCAGCGGGGTGAGGCGGTTAATCAGCTGTGCACCAGTGGTCGAATGTAACTAAGTACATTTACTCCAGCACTGTACTTAAGTACACATTTAAGGTACTTGTACTTTACTTGAGTCTTTTCTTTTCAATTCAATTTTATTTATAGTATCAATTCATAACAAGCATTATCTCGAGACACTTTACAGATAGAGCAGGTCTAGACCACACTCCAGAATCTACAAGGACCCAACAGTTCTAGTAGTTTCCTGCAGAGCAAGTAACAGTGCGACAGTGGCGAGGAAAAACTTCCTTTTAGGCAGAAACCTGGGACAGACCCAGACCCAGACCCAGGCCCAGACCCAGACCCAGGCCCAGGCCCAGGCCCAGACCCAGGCCCAGGCCCAGGCCCAGACCCAGGCCCAGACCCAGGCCCAGGCTCTTGGTAGGCGGTGTCTGACGACCGGTTGGGGTTAAAATGAAGAGTGGCAATAAGAGTCACAAAAAATAGTAGTTTGTTGTAGTTCTTTGTAGTAGTTCCTAGCATAGCAGGGCACTGTGCAGCATTACAAGGCACAGCAGGACGTAGCAGGACGTAGCAGCAGCTGGACGTAGCAGGACGTAGCAGGGCGTGTAGCGGGACCATGGCGACAGCTGCAACCACGATTTTGGGGCCTCCCTGATCCATTTCATGCCACTTTTTACTTCTCTTCCACATTTCCGAGAGAAATATTGTGCTTTTTACTCCACGATATTAATCAGACAGCTTTAGTTACTTTACAAATGTAGCTTATAAAATCTGATGTTTTATTATAAATGAAACCAGCCAACAATATAACGGCCTACACGTCCAGCTGAGAGGATCAGACCCTTAATTTCCTGATGATACTTACATACTTGTACTTAAGTAACATTTTCAATGCAGCATGTTTACTTGTAGAGTATTTTAACAGCGTGGTGTTAGCAATGATCAGACAGAAGATCTTTTTCAGAGGACTTTCTGAACAGTAAATGCAAAATTAAGTTACATCTGTATCATTGTTATTTAACACTTCTCTTTTATATGGTCATGTTTGTAGCTTTGTGTTTCTTTGTGTAGAATTTATGATATTTGAGATGAGTTATTTTTAATAGTTCCTTGAATTTGGTGCATCTGGAATAAGGTCTGTTTGTTAATTTGTGGTTAAGGCCAATAATTAGTCTCGCTGTCACCACACTAACGCTCAATGTTATAAGATTGAGCGTTAGTGGGGAGTCTGCTCGGTATTTTCTCTGCATAAGAGGCGTGGTCAACGGGCGTAGTTCAAATGACTCTGTACCCAAATGGATAGTCCTTCAACCAATCAGAACGGTCGCTTCTCTATCGTCATCGTGTTCAATGAGCCGACAGCGTGCGAGGTGGATAAGCCAGTAAGGGTGGTAAAAAATAATTGATTCTTAGATGCATGGCGGTTCTCTCTAGAACGATTTCAATGCTTGATTCTGATAAATTAATTAATTAAGTTAATAAAGTTTCTGTCTCCAGACATGTACAGATCAGGAAACAGAGTGACTGAAAGAGGACGGGATAATGGACAACTACTTAGAGCTCAGGCAAGAGTGCAGAAAAAAATACACGTGATCTAATAAGACATGCATGAATTAATTAGGCAAAAGGCATAAAGGCCGTTGATCTATGTAGGAGCGGTCTTTAAATCAACGCGCATGTGTCACAATGATCCGTCTCTCTATTTCAGCACTGCAACGGCAACATAAGTAAACTTGTTTTAAACAAAGAAAAAAACGTTTGTCTCACAAAATGCGTTTGAAAAATAGTTTGGCCTTCCGCTCTCTAGTCATACACACACACACACACCTGGCTCAGGTGAGGTCTAAATATAGAGTTAGCACCCCCTGACGTCATCATCATCATCATCAACATGATCAACAGTAATTGTAATCGGCATCATCTGAATATAGGTATCAGTATGATTATAAATGATAAAACTAAAATCAGTGTAATGACCACCTCATGTTTCATGTTGTAAGAAGCCAATTCTCCACCTTTAAACACGACTCAGCGTCTGACATGGAGGATCACTGGGAGAGAAGGTGACGCACCATGTTGTAGGCGTAAGCATGGAACGACTACACAATAAAAACCTCATACAAAACATTGCATTAAAACATAGAAAACCCCCGCCAGTCCGTCCCCAAAACGTCCCAGTTAGAGAGTAAATGCCGTAAACGTAACATAAAAAGAAAGTCTTCGATGGTGGGAGGGACATTTTCCTAAAATGAATGACCATATCTTTGCTTATTCTGGCGTTCAATTGGAGAAATCTACCATTGGCGCCATGGTAGTCGCGGGTGACTTTGGTCTGCGATGCGTTCAAGTGCAACTTTTGGGCGAAGTTGGCCTTCGTCGCTACTTGGCAGCAAACAGGGGAAAAATAACCCCATAACAATATTGGAAAACAGTCTGAAAGGGACTTCTTTGTCTAATAGCTTCAATCTCAGCATGTGATCCGAACAAAGTGGTTGATATTATTATATAGGATGTTCTTCAGAATGCACTGTATGTCTACAGGAGTGCATTTGGAGCCATGAAGGAATCATAAGATCTGTTTTGGAGCTCTGTTTTTGTCAGACACCAACAATCGGCTGAAATTTGACAAGAGTTCTCCCTGCCGTACTTAATATTAATTATCTATTTATAGTTGGAGTAGAGACTAAACCAGACTAAAATATCTCGTTAACTATTGGACGGGTTACCGTGAGAGCTGCAACGCCTGGTCGACTCATCGATTAGTCAATCCATACAAACATAATCGGCAACTATTTTATGATAATCGATTAATCGTCAATGTAATTTTTTCATGCAATGGCAAATAACAGAAGATGTTGTTGCTCTGACTCAGTCTGGGTTTACAAAATACATTTTCCAATTAAAATTGATTTTCTTTTTTTATTTCTATGATCCGAAATCAATAAAAAACAAAAACAAATCTAGAATCGATCTCCGTCTGTATCAGATGAAACTAGATGTAAAGAATCCATTGGTACCAGCTATACCCTGCTAGCTTGTTAGATTAGATTAGATTAGATTATACTTTATTCATCCCACAACGGGGAAATTTTGTTGTTACAGCAGCAGCATTTTTTCCAATAACAGCAAAAAAACAAAAACACACAAACAAGTAAACACACAAGAAATACAGGCAAACAATAGACAATGATTATATGGTAGACTGAGTAAGCTAAAAGGCGTCAAATAAAGGTATTTTAAGGTGCGGTTGCCATGATACAAGACACAATATTGCAGTGTAAGTGACGTTTAAAATTAAATTGAATGTGTAATTAGAGTAATGAAGCCTTGAAGTCGGTAGCATAATTTAAATTATATTAACCTGTGACCATAAATATTGAAAAGTAAATACTTGTAATAAAATAATATAAATACCGATATTAAAGATAAACAGAAAGTGTGTGGTGTAGATGGGAGAAAAACAGGAAACAGAAACTCCAACATGATCAGGTGGTGCAGGTGTTGTAGAGTCTGACAGCGGCTGGGATGAAGGACCTGGGGTACCTCTCCTTCTTACACCGGGGGTGGGGTATCAGGAGCTGCTCAGGGACCCCCCGGTGTCATGTAGGGGGTGAGAGGTGTTTTCCATGATGGCTGTCAGCTGTTGTTGGGAAGAGGGGTTAAAAAAAAAAGGTCCCTCTGTCACCAAAAAGCGCGGTTTGCGGCAGAGCTATTGCACAGAAGTGTATATTTTTGAGTTGGTGTGTGCGTCGAGGGTGGGGAGTGTGTGGTAGAGCGAGGGTGGGGAGTGTGTGGTAGAGCGAGGGTGGGGAGTGTGTGGTAGAGCGAGGGTGGGGAGTGTGTGGTAGAGCGAGGGTGGGGAGTGTGTGGTAGAGCGAGGGTGGGGAGTGTGTGGTAGAGCGAGGGTGGGGAGTGTGTGGTAGAGCGAGGGTGGGGAGTGTGTGGTAGAGCGAGGGTGGGGAGTGTGTGGTAGAGCGAGGGGGGAGTGAGAGAGGGACGGTGGTTATGTTCAAAGCGAGTAGCGACTGTAGAGTCACAGTGAGAGAAACAAAGTGTCTCCCCTGTTCTTTCTGACCATGGTGGGACATCTGAAGCTTTAAAAGTTACCCCTCTCCTCGATTTCATGTTGTTTATGTAGAAGGAGACGGCCGAGAGACGTGTGTCGCCGCGACGTGTGGTTACCAGTGTTGCCAGATCTCGCGAGACAAATAAGCAACCAGGCCTGTGAAAACAAGCCCAAAACAAGCGACTTTTTCTACGGAGCCCCCCATAAGATCCTGGAAGAGAAAAATAAATAACCTGTGTGCACGGTTTTATAATCTGTGGGGACGGATTGTCCATTTCCATCCAAAGGACAGATTGGTAAACTGTCCCCACGGTAGAGTTTTATTTTCTCCCCCTGAGCTTCAGGACAATGACCCCAGGAGGGAGTTAAACCACCTTTTAACATTATTTAACATTAGAAAACTGATGGGATATCAAATATACACGTTTTTACAGTGATTTTGAGTTGTTCCCCACGACGGGTTGAATCCATTCTTTTCCTCCTTTCTCTTTCTCCCAGTCTATGTTATATTTCTTCCCGTATTTCGCCCACTTTATCCCGGGCATTTATTCCTCCAAATACTCTCCTACAGTCCAGTCACCATCAGTCGCTACTCGCGCATTTTCCTAACCAGAAAAACAACAGACTGCCCTGCTCTGCCTCTGATTGGCTGGTACTCGTTGCCATCTGGGTCAGAGCCAATAAGAAGCAGGAAGTGGGCGGGACATAACGCTGCTGTCTCCAGTGTGTATGGGGAAAGGGGCGGGACCGAGGGAACAGGCAAGACACACTCCTAGCCCAAAGTCGCTTATAATAAGCGGACTTGGCAACACCAAGACCCGCCCTTCAATAGCATTCACACACTGCTATTGGCCAGGCGTCCATGCTTACATGTACAGGTCCTTTCCCCTGTCCAATCGGCTGTCCTGACCTTAACCACTCGAGCTGTCAATGTCGAGCAGCATAAATCACGCTTAAGATATCTGAATGAATTGTTATGCCGTGCTAACTGACTGTAGAGCTGTACTTTATTGTGTTGACTGCTGTGTTCATGTTAAATAAAAAGTGCATTAATGCTGCGGTTTCCCTCGCTTTGTGGGAGAGTTTAGGCTACGGCTATGGTGAAAGCTCTGCGTGGAGCCTCCGCCATAAATCAACCAGAAATCAGCCTTTACAAAATGTGACGTTTTTCAATAAAACTAAAGCAACTTCCCTGTACATGTTGTGTCTCTTTGCGGGATTTTGAATCTCTTTATAGTCGTGTTGTGTCTCTTTGTGGTCATTTTTATTTTTTTGGGCGGTTGTTTTGGGTCTCTGTGGTCATCTGCCGTCTCTTTGCAGTCAGTTTGCGTCCCTTTGCATATCTTTTGATCCGTTATCACCTTATTTGTGTCTAAAATGTTGAAAAAGCTAGAACAGAAAATAAATAAGTAACTCAAAAAGCTTAAAGACAAAACTTGCTTAAGATCAGAGGGGGGTAGAGTAGCCAAAAAATTTGACTCAAGTAAAAGTACTGTTACTTCAGAATAATTTGACTCAAGTAAAAGTACTGTTACTTCAGAATAATTTGACTCAAGTAAAAGTAGTCATCCAAATAATTACTTGAGTAAGAGTAAAAAAGTACTTGATGAAAAAACTACTCTAAGTAGTGAGTAACTGTTGAGTAACGTCTGATTTATTTCTTAACACAAGCATCAACCAGACCGACAAAAATACAAAATAATCATCTTCAGGCAAATTATAGTTCATCCTACTGGTCTGTGTTGCCTTGGCAACGGTTGATTCTGACATCTTTGTTTTGCTACGACTGTAAAGCTAACCTGTCCCGCCGCTGAGATCGAGTATGGTCATGTGACTAAACAACGACGTTTGATTGGTGGAACACAGTCACGTGGTAGAGCCTTCAGCGGAAGACTCTCTCTCTCTCTCTCTCTCTCTCTCTCTCTCTCTGTCAAAATAAAACATTACAATGAGACGTACGCTGGGGTAAAAACGATGACGCGTAGAATACCAAAGAGGTAAAAAGAAAAGTAAGGAGCTCATTGTAGCCTGATGTAGCGGAGTAAGAGTACAGCTTCTTCTTCACTAATCTACTCAAGTACAAGTACAAGTATAGTGATTTAAAACTACTCCTAGAAGTACAATTTTTTCAAAAACTTACTCAAGTAAATGTAACTGAGTAAATGTAACTCGTTACTACCCACCTCTGCTTAAGAAGTCCAACTACAATCATTAGTCTTTCAGTTACATTCATCCAGCATAGGTACTGCACCTAAACCTTATAATGGCAGGGATAACCCTGCATTATTGTAAACATTGATACTTTTATTAATGTTAGAGGGAACCTCGTAGAATGGTCCAACCTCAAATATTTTTCTTTGCAATTCAGATGTTATTACTAATCCAATTGTTATTGAATCGGAATCAATTCAGGAAAACTGTGCCTGAACACAGCGCCAGCTCAGACAAAGCAGCACCTTTTTATCCATGCTAAGCGGTTCCTTTTTATCCCCCCCCCCCCTCCAGGATCCAGACCTCCGGCTCCTTATGGCTGTATATGATGAGAACATCCTGAAGAATCATTTCTACGTGGCGTTGGAGAAGCAGAGACCGGACCTCTGCAGCCGAGTGGCAGAGCTGCACGGCATCGTGAGTCTCACCTGTTGTTACCTGAGTATTTTAGTCTCACCTGTTGGTACCTGAGTATTTTAGTCTCACCTGTTGTTACCTGAGTATTTTAGTCTCACCTGTTGTTACCTGAGTATTTTAGTCTCACTTGTTGTTACCTGAGTATTTTAGTCTCACCTGTTGTTGCCTGAGTATTTTAGTCTCACCTGTTGTTACCTGAGTATTTTAGTCTCACCTGTTGTTGCCTGAGTATTTTAGTCTCACCTGTTGTTACCTGAGTATTTTAGTCTCACCTGTTGTTGCCTGAGTATTTTAGTCTCACCTGTTGTTACCTGAGTATTTTAGTCTCACCTGTTGTTACCTGAGTATTTTAGTCTCACCTGTTGTTACCTGAGTATTTTAGTCTCACCTGTTGTTAACTGAGTATTTTAGTCTCACCTGTTGTTACCTGAGTATTTTAGTCTCACCTGTTGTTACCTGAGTATTTTAGTCTCACCTGTTGTTGCCTGAGTATTTTAGTCTCACCTGTTGTTACCTGAGTATTTTAGTCTCACCTGTTGTTACCTGAGTATTTTAGTCTCACTTGTTGTTACCTGAGTATTTTAGTCTCACCTGTTGTTGCCTGAGTATTTTAGTCTCACCTGTTGTTACCTGAGTATTTTAGTCTCACCTGTTGTTACCTGAGTATTTTAGTCTCACCTGTTGTTGCCTGAGTATTTTAGTCTCACCTGTTGTTACCTGAGTATTTTAGTCTCACCTGTTGTTGCCTGAGTATTTTAGTCTCACCTGTTGTTACCTGAGTATTTTAGTCTCACCTGTTGTTACCTGAGTATTTTAGTCTCACCTGTTGTTACCTGAGTATTTTAGTCTCACCTGTTGTTGCCTGAGTATTTTAGTCTCACCTGTTGTTGCCTGAGTATTTTAGTCTCACCTGTTGTTACCTGAGTATTTTAGTCTCACCTGTTGTTACCTGAGTATTTTAGTCTCACTTGTTGTTACCTGAGTATTTTAGTCTCACCTGTTGTTGCCTGAGTATTTTAGTCTCACCTGTTGTTACCTGAGTATTTTAGTCTCACCTGTTGTTACCTGAGTATTTTAGTCTCACCTGTTGTTGCCTGAGTATTTTAGTCTCACCTGTTGTTACCTGAGTATTTTAGTCTCACCTGTTGTTGCCTGAGTATTTTAGTCTCACCTGTTGTTACCTGAGTATTTTAGTCTCACCTGTTGTTACCTGAGTATTTTAGTCTCACCTGTTGTTACCTGAGTATTTTAGTCTCACCTGTTGTTACCTGAGTATTTTAGTCTCACCTGTTGTTACCTGAGTATTTTAGTCTCACCTGTTGTTACCTGAGTATTTTAGTCTCACCTGTTGGTACCTGAGTATTTTAGTCTCACCTGTTGGTACCTGAGTATTTTAGTCTCACCTGTTGGTACCTGAGTATTTTAGTCTCACCTGTTGGTACCTGAGTATTTTAGTCTCACCTGTTGGTACCTGAGTATTTTAGTCTCACCTGTTGGTACCTGAGTATTTTAGTCTCACCTGTTGTTGCCTGAGTATTTTAGTCTCACCTGTTGTTGCCTGAGTATTTTAGTCTCACCTGTTGTTGCCTGAGTATTTTAGTCTCACCTGTTGTTACCTGAGTATTTTAGTCTCACCTGTTGTTAACTGAGTATTTTAGTCTCACCTGTTGTTACCTGAGTATTTTAGTCTCACCTGTTGTTACCTGAGTATTTTAGTCTCACCTGTTGTTACCTGAGTATTTTAGTCTCACATGTTGTTACCTGAGTATTTTAGTCTCACATGTTGTTACCTGAGTATTTTAGTCTCACCTGTTGTTACCTGAGTATTTTAGTCTCACCTGTTGTTACCTGAGTATTTTAGTCTCACCTGTTGTTACCTGAGTATTTTAGTCTCACCTGTTGTTACCTGAGTATTTTAGTCTCACCTGTTGTTACCTGAGTATTTTAGTCTCACATGTTGTTACCTGAGTATTTTAGTCTCACATGTTGTTACCTGAGTATTTTAGTCTCACATGTTGTTACCTGAGTATTTTAGTCTCACCTGTTGTTACCTGAGTATTTTAGTCTCACCTGTTGTTACCTGAGTATTTTAGTCTCACCTGTTGTTACCTGAGTATTTTAGTCTCACCTGTTGTTACCTGAGTATTTTAGTCTCACCTGTTGTTACCTGAGTATTTTAGTCTCACCTGTTGTTACCTGAGTATTTTAGTCTCACCTGTTGTTGCCTGAGTATTTTAGTCTCACCTGTTGTTACCTGAGTATTTTAGTCTCACCTGTTGTTACCTGAGTATTTTAGTCTCACCTGTTGTTACCTGAGTATTTTAGTCTCACCTGTTGTTACCTGAGTATTTTAGTCTCACCTGTTGTTACCTGAGTATTTTAGTCTCACCTGTTGTTACCTGAGTATTTTAGTCTCACCTGTTGTTACCTGAGTATTTTAGTCTCACCTGTTGTTGCCTGAGTATTTTAGTCTCACCTGTTGTTACCTGAGTATTTTAGTCTCACCTGTTGTTACCTGAGTATTTTAGTCTCACTTGTTGTTACCTGAGTATTTTAGTCTCACCTGTTGTTGCCTGAGTATTTTAGTCTCACCTGTTGTTACCTGAGTATTTTAGTCTCACCTGTTGTTACCTGAGTATTTTAGTCTCACCTGTTGTTGCCTGAGTATTTTAGTCTCACCTGTTGTTACCTGAGTATTTTAGTCTCACCTGTTGTTGCCTGAGTATTTTAGTCTCACCTGTTGTTACCTGAGTATTTTAGTCTCACCTGTTGTTACCTGAGTATTTTAGTCTCACCTGTTGTTACCTGAGTATTTTAGTCTCACCTGTTGTTACCTGAGTATTTTAGTCTCACCTGTTGTTACCTGAGTATTTTAGTCTCACCTGTTGTTACCTGAGTATTTTAGTCTCACCTGTTGGTACCTGAGTATTTTAGTCTCACCTGTTGGTACCTGAGTATTTTAGTCTCACCTGTTGGTACCTGAGTATTTTAGTCTCACCTGTTGGTACCTGAGTATTTTAGTCTCACCTGTTGGTACCTGAGTATTTTAGTCTCACCTGTTGGTACCTGAGTATTTTAGTCTCACCTGTTGTTGCCTGAGTATTTTAGTCTCACCTGTTGTTGCCTGAGTATTTTAGTCTCACCTGTTGTTGCCTGAGTATTTTAGTCTCACCTGTTGTTACCTGAGTATTTTAGTCTCACCTGTTGTTAACTGAGTATTTTAGTCTCACCTGTTGTTACCTGAGTATTTTAGTCTCACATGTTGTTACCTGAGTATTTTAGTCTCACCTGTTGTTACCTGAGTATTTTAGTCTCACATGTTGTTACCTGAGTATTTTAGTCTCACATGTTGTTACCTGAGTATTTTAGTCTCACCTGTTGTTACCTGAGTATTTTAGTCTCACCTGTTGTTACCTGAGTATTTTAGTCTCACCTGTTGTTACCTGAGTATTTTAGTCTCACCTGTTGTTACCTGAGTATTTTAGTCTCACCTGTTGTTACCTGAGTATTTTAGTCTCACATGTTGTTACCTGAGTATTTTAGTCTCACATGTTGTTACCTGAGTATTTTAGTCTCACATGTTGTTACCTGAGTATTTTAGTCTCACCTGTTGTTACCTGAGTATTTTAGTCTCACCTGTTGTTACCTGAGTATTTTAGTCTCACCTGTTGTTACTTGAGTATTTTAGTCTCACCTGTTGTTACCTGAGCATTTTAGTCTCACCTGTTGTTACCTGAGTATTTTAGTCTCACCTGTTGTTACCTGAGTATTTTAGTCTCACCTGTTGTTGCCTGAGTATTTTAGTCTCACCTGTTGTTACCTGAGTATTTTAGTCTCACCTGTTGTTACCTGAGTATTTTAGTCTCACATGTTGTTACCTGAGTATTTTAGTCTCACATGTTGTTACCTGAGTATTTTAGTCTCACCTGTTGTTACCTGAGTATTTTAGTCTCACCTGTTGTTACCTGAGTATTTTAGTCTCACCTGTTGTTACCTGAGTATTTTAGTCTCACCTGTTGTTACCTGAGTATTTTAGTCTCACCTGTTGTTACCTGAGTATTTTAGTCTCACCTGTTGTTACTTGAGTATTTTAGTCTCACCTGTTGTTACCTGAGTATTTTAGTCTCACCTGTTGTTACCTGAGTATTTTAGTCTCACCTGTTGTTACCTGAGTATTTTAGTCTCACCTGTTGTTGCCTGAGTATTTTAGTCTCACCTGTTGTTACTTGAGTATTTTAGTCTCACCTGTTGTTACCTGAGTATTTTAGTCTCACCTGTTGTTACCTGAGTATTTTAGTCTCACCTGTTGTTACCTGAGTATTTTAGTCTCACCTGTTGTTGCCTGAGTATTTTAGTCTCACCTGTTGTTGCCTGAGTATTTTAGTCTCACCTGTTGTTGCCTGAGTATTTTAGTCTCACCTGTTGTTGCCTGAGTTTTTTAGTCTCACCTGTTGTTGCCTGAGTATTTTAGTCTCACCTGTTGTTACCTGAGTATTTTAGTCTCACCTGTTGTTACCTGAGTATTTTAGTCTCACCTGTTGTTACCTGACTGTTTTGCTTTTGTTTTTGATAACCATTAACCGATGGAGCAACAATAAAAAAGGATTATGGTTGTTGCTGGTCCTGTTAGCGAGACAACTTCTTTGTCTCTCTCTCTAAATTTTATTTTTTGGGCATTTATGGCCTTTACTTTGACAGGTTAGCTGAAGACATGAAAGGTGAGACAGAGGGGTGGGAATGACATGCAGCAAAGGGCCGCATGTCCGAGTCGAATCCGGCCCGCTGCGTCAAGGACTAAACCTCTATATGTGGGCTCTTGCAACTGAGCTATTCGGACGCTCATCTCTGTCTCTCTATGTTATATTTGGGTCTGATGATCGGATTCAAAATAAAATTTTCCAAACTCAAATAAAAAAAAATGATTCCATTGGAATCATAATTTTCCAAAATGAGTTCTAGTTTTCCGAGGAGCCGCTTCTCGATGCCCAATCCTACTTGCAGGATAATAAAGTTTACCTTGACTTTCCTTTTCTGTCAGCATGTTGTTCATTATATTCTTTATCGTTCGTTATATTCTTTATCGGACAAAATCATAACTTCACATAAAGATTGTATTGCTCCGTCACATCTGCTCAACACAAAGTCCTGAACTATGATGAAAAGAAATCTAAAAGATTGGATTTAGTCTGGATAGGTTGTTTAAATCTGTGTTGAGTGGTTAGTAACTTGTTTTTTTAAGATATATTTTTGGCATTTTAGCCTTTAATACAGACAGGACAGCTGTACACAGGAAAGGGGGGAGAGAGAGAGGGGGGGAAGACATGCAGCAAATGGCCGCATGTCGGACTCCAACCCTGAGCCGGTGAGTTGAGGACTGAGCCTCTGCATACGGGCGCCTGCTCTACCAGGTGATCTACCCCGGCGCCCGAGCGGTTACCAAGTTTTTAATTGTTTTGTCTCCCATGTCGCCGACCACCTGCAGGTTCTGGTGCCTTGTTGCGGAAGTTTGGCCGTCAGCAGCTTCTCGGACTCTCAGTTCGACAGCTATGTCCTGCAGCCTGCGGAAGACGGGTACCACACTGTGGATGGAAAGGTTGGTCCTCACTTCAGGAACATCCGCTTCATCAGAGGCACTAAAAACTCTAAGAAAATTTAAGGTCTATCAGCAAAATCAGGTACACAAACTACAAAAGAAAAAGGTCCTGTAGGTGCTGCTTAACCCTGGTGTTGTCCTCGTGTTTTATATCAGAAATATGGATTTCTTTCAACCAAATTGCCCAAAAATAACAACATTCTTAGGTAAAATACTTTCATTGAATTTTTGGGGTATTTTATTTAATCTTATAGCATTTGAATTCTTATTTTAATGTTTTCAAAACCGTAACCGGACTAAACTTTGACATCTACCCATCTGAGATCCACTCAACATCCTCTGATCTTAACTAGTAGTCAAAATATTTCATAAAAATTCATAATTTCTGCCTTTTTACCTAAAAACCTATGTATAATTTGGTACAAATCAGGTTTGTTGAACGTAAATTCCAAGAATAAGTGTAAAACCTGTTATTAAACCAGCTCAGGTTTTTAAAAAGCTGGAAAAAGTGACAAATAAATCAGAAAAAGCGCCAAAAACATTGGAAAAGCACTAAAAAAATTCAATTTTGACCTCGAAGGACAAGTTTGTGGTTAACGGGAACACAACACAAGGGTTAAAACAAAGAAACCAATATAACTGAAAGATGGTAACACATGTTCCACCAAAACAAGTTCCTTCCGGAGGCTATATTGCAGACACGCTGTTGTTCCGTCCGGGGCTTAGCCCCGCCCAAGACGATTGTGATTGGTTTAAAATAAAACAAATAAACCAGAGCCTGTTTTTTCTCCCATCCCAGAATGCTGTGTGGACCAGACCCTCCTCCCCAGCCCTGCGGAGGAGGGTCTGGCAGTCGGAGACTATCTCAACTAGAGCTGGGCAATAAATCAATATTGTATCGATATCGTGATACGAGACTAGATATCATATTAGATTTTGGATATTGTAATATTATATATATATATACACTCACCGGCCACTTTATTAGGTACACCTGTCCAACTGCTCGTTAACACTTAATTTCTAAGCAGCCAATCACATGGCGGCAATTCAGTGCATTTAGGCATGTAGACAAGGTCAAGACAATCTCCTGCAGTTCAAACCGAGCATCAGTATGGGGAAGAAAGGTGATTTGAGTGACTTTGAACGTGGCATGATTGTTGGTGCCAGAAGGGCTGGTCTGAGTATTTCAGAAACTGCTAATCTACTGGGATTTTCACGCACAACCATCTCTAGGGTTTACAGAGAATGGTCCGAAAAAGAAAAAACATCCAGTGAGCGGCAGTTCTGTGGGCGGAAATGCCTTGTTGATGCCAGAGGTCAGAGGAGAATGGCCAGACTGGTTTGAGCTGATAGAAGGGCAACAGTGACTCAAATTACCACCCGTTACAACCAAGGTGGGCAGAAGAGCATCTCTGAACGCACAGTACGTCGAACTTTGAGGCAGATGGGCTACAGCAGCAGAAGACCACACCGGGTGCCACTCCTTTCAGCTAAGAACAGGAAAGTGAGGCTACAATTTGCACAAGCTCATCGAAATTGGACAATAGAAGATTGGAAAAACGTTGCCTGGTCTG